>PVKA01003298.1:0-111877 GCA_004027165.1 Ctenomys sociabilis | reverse complement strand
ATTGAATCTTTGATATAATTCAGCTATAAAAAAAACCTGTAAATATAATTTCATGTATGCACCTTGTACAGTACCAAAACGTTATGAAAACAGTTTGCAATGTATTAATTCATCGACTCTGTATGGTTAAGGTGTCTTGAAACTGTCTGATTGACATTTGTATTTTAATAAAATAAAAATAAATGGAAAAAAAAAAAGACATAATCAGGTGGCTCCAAGACAGCTTGGCTTTGCAGAGTGCGTATATTGCATGAAGATTACCCACCCGAAGGCAGGCGGAGCACTCACACACAGACCTCGAGCACCACAATGTAAATCAACCACCAACTTTAGATTCAGTGGCCTCAGCAAAGCCCAACCCCCATGACCATATGAGGCTTTTAGGGAACACAAATCAAAAGATGGTGTTCACAAAGAACTAGAGGACATTGTCTCGGCTGCCACCAATGGGTTGCTTCTGCCCCAGAAAACTTACTTGGCCTCCAGTAGCTTTTGGTTTCTTCTGTTTTTAAAATTCATAGTTCTTGTGATAGACCCCAGGACCTTGGCACTGAGTTGTACCCCCAGCCCTTTTCACATTTTATTTTGAAGCATGGTCCCATTGAGTCACTAAGTTCCCAGACTGTGCTTGAGTTTGCAATCCTATTTGTGATTCCCTAAATGCAGAGATTACAAGTGTACAGCGCTATACCTGACTTCCAGTGGATTTTCAAACAGTTAGGGAGGATCAGATCAGAGGAGCAGCTTCTAAAATCTTTCCATCTGGCTTTGGGCAGGAAACATCCAGATGCCCCATGTATCTTCCTTATCTGAACCCACAGAGAAATTCACTCCACAGTTGGCAACAAAACATCAAGGCTCAGTGCATTCTCATGATCCTGTATGTGCTTTCTGTCTGCCTGCCTTCCCTCACCCTACTAGGCATGAAACTTATAAGACACAAACCATTTTCTTGTGATAGAGCCCAGAACAAGGAGTCGAAGGACATTCAGTCAACAGCTGGAGAAGGAAGACAGGAGTTTGGGTGGGATGTGAAGTAGACTTCACTCCCTCTCCCATCAGAGATGGGAGGACCAGAGCCAAAATCCCTTAAGCTCCACAAGAGACCAAGGCAAAGGAGACAAAATGGAAAAGCAGCTCTCTCCAAAGATAGAAGATATGAAAGGGCCAGTGGACAAAGTGGCACCTTCCTTACCTGGTCCCCTGAAGAGGTGTCACCAGCTTGTCTGTTCAGCCCTCCTATGAAGAAGCCACTGGCCTGTGTGACCCCACAGTGATCCATGGAGGAAGGCACTACACAGAAAGAAACAAAAGCACTATTTAGGACCAGCACAGCACTGGCCCCAGGGCCAGAGATTGCCCACACCCACAGATGGCCCCATCCCTGTATACCCCTGCACATATCCATCGCAGGGCCAAGGCAAAAGGAGAATGGAAGACCCAGGCAACTCATGGCATTGGTCCTGTCAAGCCAATGAGAAAACCTGGAGTCTGACTTAAGTCAAGTTTGAGTCTTGTGTTTGAAATACATGAAGTTGAAGAATGCAGCTTGTCCAAGGGAGATTCAGTGTTTCGGAGCCAGCAGTGATCCTGAGATCCAAATCCCCTGGGAAGTTGCCTAAACTCTAGAAAAAGCTTTAGAATCCATCCATCTCTCTTGGGAACTTGAGGGTCACAGTACCAAAACCCAAAGCCAGATGAGAGGGTGAAATGCCCAGAACCTAGAAAAGCACAGTCAGGGATAAACACTTTCTATACCAACAGAGAGAGCCATCTCTCCAAGAACCCTCATGCTGAGAAAAACACACATCTACCTATCACAACCAAGTGAGGCCACCGGGAAGGCAAGGGTAGCTGTAGTTTTGCATAGGCTTGCCAATCTCTTGCTACCTGCATGTTCTCTAGAACACAGAATTAGCACTGTTATCTTCAACAGTTCCTGGACCCATCAACTGAGATGATTCAGGTGAGGTCTCTTAAATATAGTAGTTCATGATAAATGCAAGAACAAAAATAAAGAGAGCTAGTGTCTACTTTTCATTTTAAAATGGTTCAAAAGGAAATTGGGCAGTTGGATGTTAATGTGGATCTCACACGTAGGTTTGTAGATTAAAGTGACAGCAGGGCCTGGAAGAGGTCAGGCATGACTCTGCACCCAGAGTTCTAGGAAGGAGAGGAAGGAGGAGCACTCATTTGTGTCCAGCATGCACAATTTTGCAATTTAGTGAGATTCTGCCTCAAAAATTAAAAAAATAACAATAAAAAAGACCTTGGGATTTAGCTCAGTGCAAAAGGTATGAGTTCAATCTGTAGTGTAAAACAGAAAAATTTGGGAGAGAGAGAGAACAAAGCAGAAGAATCCAGCCAGCCTGTCTTCCAGTGCTCCACCCTGCCACTCCCTAACATACTTAGAATCTTGTGGAGCAGAGTACTCATTATATAACTGCTACTCTTCTTATTGCCCTCTTGATAGAATGTATTCCTAGTCCAATTTGAACTCCAGCATCACTTAGAAATAAACATGGTATTAGACACCTCTCAGAGTCTTTGCATATAGATGAAATATTTGAATATATTGCACATGTTTTATTTATCTGATGTAGAGTTTTCTGTGTGCTAATTCTAAGGTATGTAAGTGTATTCCTTGATTTCCTAGGAGACTGCTGACATTGGAAATTGTAGACAACATTCACAAAATATTAAGATATCCAATCACTGACATGCAACTGCATCGTTGTTCAAGAAGTCTTAGAGAATTTACTCTGGATGCAAGTACCAAACTGGGCCTGGGTGTTGGGGAGACAAATCATCCTTGGCTATGTTAGTCTGTGACTCATATCTGGAAACCTACCTGTTTATAGAAAAGTTCGTTATAGAAGTTTCAACCATCCAAAAACTTGGCTTTGAACTAAAACAATTTTAATTTAAAATACTGTGGGTTTTTCTCCAAAATGAGCTCCAGTTCAACATCAAATCTCTCTGCCCTTTAAGAGATGGAATTAAAGTTGAATTAAGTTTGTCAAATGTCAGTGTCTCTTTCCTCCTGAGGTGACTTAATTTTCATTTCATTCCTGGAAATATTACAGAATCAGCTGATGCTTGCCTTCCTTGTGTCTCTAAGGTATGGTTTAAATAAGGAGAAAAGAATCTGATTGCTCTGGCCCATTCCTTGAGCTCACCCACACATCTGGAGCCAGTTTCTTTGAAGAAATAACCCAGTTGTATAGTCTGTCAAGAGAATAAGTTGTACATTTTAAGGGTAGATAATACATTGTTCAAATAAATATAATTAATGGAAAGTTTGGTGCTCCTTTTTCAAAATTATGTATCAATTTATTTATAGGAAAGTGCTTTATATTCATGAGAGATTGGGTTGCACATTTGGAATACAAGAAAATCAAATAAAGGAAAGGTGTGATTCAGAACAGAACTTAAACCCCACTCCTCTAACAGAAGAGACTTACAAACATTGAGGAGGAAATGAAATTTGTCTAGCCTTTTGAGGATGAGCCTATAGCGTAAGACACTATGGTATTTCTGGGTTTGACAATGGCCTGGAATTCTGACCACCTACCTCCATCTGTTACCTTGGACAAATCACTTGGCCCCTCAGGGTTTTTTGTTTATTGAATCTCCCCTAAACAAGTTCGTTGGAACATGAAGAAGATGCATCAAATCTTAGCCCCCAAACTCCCACAACAGAACTAACCAAAGCACATAACTTTCCATTCTGCACCTGGCATTCACACTAAAATCATCATTCCCCCCAGCACTGCCCCTCACGGGTGATGCTAAGTACACCAACAAGTGTGCTTTGGCAAGCCGAGTTGTTTTCTCAGCTGAAATGGTAGAGGTTCAATTAGCTTAGCAGTTTGCAGAGAAGATTCATTCAAAACACTGGAAAGCAAACATTGGCAAAGTGGAAAGCCATTTCCTCTCTTGACTTGGAGGCTTTTAAACACTGAAAATCAACGAAGAAAAAAATGAGCTGTAGTATGACTTTTTGGTCCAACTGAGGTACAAATGGCCTTCAACTGAATTGATTCATGTAGAACTGAAGGTGCTTCCCACCAGGAGTATGTACTACATGTTCTTGTTTACGACGGATCAGAGATCTGGGTTCTGAGTTTCCCACAGTATTATTGTTCATTCTTTTATTTAATGTTTGTCTTATACTTCCTGCCTTCATGTTAAATAGTTAATTTCAGTTCTTTCCCAATTTATTAAGCCATGAGTCAACTCCATCAGAAATATTTTTCTCAGATCCTAGAATAGAGAAGCATGCAGTATCAATGCTCAAAAGGAAAGCAGACATTTGAAGTTGTGAGTTTAAGCCCAGAGACTAACAAACAGCCACGGGGGTGTGCCAGGCTGAAGTCCCAGAAATCTGGCTTTTAGCCCTACTTTCAAAGCACTTAAAATCCCTGGATATCTTCAGTTTTTGACCTGTGGAAGAAGAGTAAGATATTTTCCAAACTGAGGTGAGATGTGTTGTCTTTAACAGTTGGATCCCTGACTATTGCTGGTTTTCTTTCTTATTCTGTGATCAGATGGTAGACATAGGTATTGAAAGGACACAAGGAGAAAAATAAAACTCAAAGAGACATGATCTTGCTTGTCCTTGGTGGTCTGTTTTCCTTTCTAATATTTGCCATGACTGGTCTCCCTGTTCTTCTCTTTTTTAGATATTTAGCATGGGGTCTACAGGCTCTTACTATACACAGATCAGACTCATAGTGATCCTCCTGTTTTCAGCCTCCAAAGCGTTGGGATTACAGGTGTATGCCACTACACTCAGTCTCAATCATCATCTCAGTGTACCCTGGGAACAAAGCCAGCATGGCAGGTTGGGGATCAAACCTCCAGCCCCTGTGTCTGCCTAAGTAAGTGCTTTAATCCACTGAGCTATCTGGCCAGCCCTGCCTGTTCTTAAAATACGTGAGTCTCATCATTTTCAACTGCTGTGAAGTCTCCTCTTTCCACAGCTAGAATAATATCAGCCTTGGACTTGCTCAGGTTCCCGCTATATCTGACAAGCACTTGTCTGGACTGAAAGCAGAAAGCCTCCTCAGTGTTCTGTCCCACATGCCTACCACTCTCTCTAGAGGGGCTGTCTTGGGAGCTGTCCCTGGTTTCCAGCATTCTGTTCCTCGGTGGCCCAAGAAAATGACCTCAAACTGGGTGACTTATAAAATAAATTTGCATCTCCAAGGTTAAGTATGATAGAGCCTGGCTCTTCCTTCTCCAAGATTTGGGCCGGTAGGTGTCTTCTACTATGTCTGCCTCACTGAGCTCTGTCTTCACATGACCTTTCCTTTTAGTCCATATATCTCTCCTCGCTGTAAGAACACATAGCACTGATGGCTCACCTGGACAATCCAGATAATCTTATCTCAAGATCATTATTGTATCTGTAAAGATATTTTCCAAACAAAGGTCACTCTCATAAGTTGTTGAGATTCACATATGTTCACACATTTGGGGGGACACCATTCACCCCACTCTGGTTCTCTTCTTCCACACTCTCTTCTCAGGCCCCTTTTCCAGACTCTTTGCTCTGCTAACAAATAAATATTATCAAATTGCACAAAAAATAAAAGCAGGCAATTTAACTGAGATAGGAAAGATGCATACTCCCATGATTGTGACACTTAATTTGTGTTATCATCTTGAATGGCTTCAGAGCTGCTCAGAGAGTCATAAAGCATACTTGTGAATGTGTCTGGATAGTTCATGGGGACCTGGTCTTGGGACTAAATCTTATTCCTGTCCCCTTCCTTGGTAGCACTGCTCCCATCTCTGTTTCACAGCTGCCCTGAACTGAGCAGCTATGTTTCAGGATGTCCTTCTGCCATGATGTCCCTGATTTGGAGGGCACAGTCCCTGGACTGAACACTCTGAGACCCTAAACCTTTCCTCCTTCACTTCATGTGTATCAGGTACTGCTTATCAGAAGCAGGAAAGCTGGTTAGTAAAGTAGATGAGGATGCATGAAGACAGTTATGGTTCTCACTTGTGATCATAGAACCTACTTTTATAAAAAGTTATAAAAATTCTAACTAGGGCTGGCAAGATAGCTCAGAGGACTAAATGCCTGCTTAGGCAAGCACAGAGAGAAAGGTTAGATCCCTGTGGCCCAGCACCAGCCTGCCCCAGGGTGTGCTGAATACAACCACAGACACTGGGCATGGTGGCGCACACCTGTAATCCCAGCACTGGGGAGGCTGGAAACAGGAGAATCACTATAAGCCCAAGATGTATAGTGAGACCTTGTACCAAATATATAAATAAAAATAAAATAAAAAGTAGAAATTCTGACTGATTATTCTTGAGATTATAACCCAATGAAGAGAGAAACTCATGTTTCTGCAAAGTTTGTTTTCATGTTTGTGACTTGGGAAATGCTCCTTAAACACATAGATGGAGGAGGATTGGGGGAAAATCCCTGAGAATATCCTACTGTTATAAGTAAATACTTGGCAACAATTTAAATAAAGTGAGGTGTACTCAGTTCATGGTTTTGAAAGATTCAGTTGATGGTTGTCTGGTTCCATTGCTGTACATCATGGAAAAAAGAAAAGTTGTACCTTACATGTGCTGATATTGTATGCTCCATTGGAAAGCACAAGAGCCAGAAAATAGAATGCAGAGGAAAGTCGCCTTGGTTCCTGACCAGGTTTCAAATATAGCAGCTCAAGGTTCTTATTCTTCTTTTTCCAATGGGCTCTGCATATTTTCCTGAGTAACACTATTTCATAGTGACCTGGAAGCAGAGCAGTGTCAGAGGGGCCAGTGCCATAGAGGAAGGACACAGGGACCAGATGCAGTCCCCAGGGTCACAGCTCCAGGATCCCCCTAGTTATAACCAAAATTTTGCGTTACTAATTCCCAAGCTAATAAAGTCAACAGTCAAGGTTAACAATCATAATCCCTGTTATACATTTTCTGAAAGAATTGCTACCTATCTCTTTAGGTGGACAAAAGCATGTTAGAGTAAGAATTGGACTCAAAATTAAGAAAACTAGATTTCACCCTGCTCTCACTTTTAGCTTTTGCATCTGAAACAAGGGAATCTAATCCTGTTCTGCTATTTCCAGAGTATATTATTACCCCTGGTCACTGGAATCTTATATGACTTACTCTTTCTGGAAGTAAATGATAGGAAGAGGAGGAACTACAGAAGGGACACCATGACTGTCTTTGAACAACATCCTGGCACTTGACCCTCCTTCCTGTCTTGTTACTCAGGAAAATATGCAGAGCCCATCAGATAAAGAGGAATAAGGACCCCGAGCTGCCATATTTGAAACCTGGCTAGGAACCAAGGCGACGTTCCTCTGCATTCCATTTCCTGGCTCTTGTGCCTTCCAATGGAGCATACAATATCAGCACATTTAAGGTACAACTAAAGCATGTGCTGTGAATCTTGGGAACTCTGTAAGATTCATAATCATTCATCAAAGAAGCTATACTCCCTCCAAAAGAACTGGATTAAGAGGAGGTCAAATCCAGGCAAGAGATTCACTTCTGAATGAACAAGTGCTGTCAACATTACCCTCACTAAAAATTAGAGTTCACCAAATGTATGTTCAATTCTAATTCATATGCACTGGTACTCTAAATGTATTTATCTCTCTCACATCAAATATAAATATTTTACATGTGTTTATTGTTAATTCACTATTTATTGTGCATGTAAGTAATGAATACAATCAACCTGCAACTATAACACAGAACCAATGATTTTGTATGTCAGAGATTTCCAAATCTTTGATGTGGCTCACCTGGACTATTATGATCACCACCTAAATGAAATTGTCTCTGTGTTAATCTTAGCCCCACAATACATAGGCAGTGACTTTCCATGTCAGCATGATCAAAATATTCTCTTGATTAAACAGGAGAGGCCTTCTTTATATAGAAAACAAACTCAAAACTCAACCTTGCTTATGAAATCCTTCTTCATCCAATCCTCAGTTCCTTGACTATGTCTCTTCTCATCTCCCTGCTTGCAAATCATGGGTATCTGATTACACTTCCTATCACTACAACAGGATAATGAAGGTGAGTACTCTAAATTCTTTTTAGAGTCTTATTTTGAGCTCATCATTTTGGAGGCTGCAAGTCAGAGATTAGGCAGTGACACCTGTCCACAACTTCATGCTGTGCCATAACAGAGAATGCATTGCATAGTATGGATGTGTGAAACAGAGATCACATAGAAAGAAAGGAAGCAAGGGACTCAGCCAGCACATGGGGAAGAAGGCAGACACGCCATAGAGCCACATGCTCTCCTGATTAACAGTCCTGTCCCTGAGACCTGAGGCACTACTCTCTAGACAGGTTTAACTAAGAGTTGTCCCCATAATAATCCAGACACCCATTCTGCAGCCCACCTCTTAAGGGTGCCACTATATTTTGATATTGTTACACTAGAAACAAAGCATCCAGCCCACAAAACTTTGGTGAGACAAAATACATCTGAACCATAGAAATGGGTTCCTGTGCCAGCTGAGTCAGAATCGTGTAGCTGCTGTATAAAAAGTGAGAGCCCTGGGCTCTGAACAGCACCTCTGAAAGTCCATCCCCAAAGCTGCTTTCTATTAAGTGTTCCAGGCAATTCTGATGCCACTGAAGTCTGAGAGCCTGTGCTCAGTGACTAAAAGACATACAGCTAAATTCTGAGCAGTCCACCCTATTTGTCACCTCTGTTTCTCTGTACATTTTCAGCCTCAACTCCATTTCCTCTCATCTCTATCAATGTCTATAGAGCCACATAAAATAAAGGCATCTAGCCAGAGCCTAAATCAGGTGATTCTCAGTGCCGCGTACCTGACCATACACATGTGTAAGCTCATATTGTGGGTTCTGCAACTCTTCACTTTGCAGCACTAGAGAGGTCATTGTTGACTGCTACCTATAAGGATAGGTCTATTGCAAAGATTAAACAGGCATTAAATGGGCATATTTTCCTCACAACTAGCTCGAATTTTTTTGTATGTATGTATTTCGTACATGTTCTCACTGTGCAGAATCCTAGTGATTCTCCTATTTTCAGACTCCAAAGTGCTGGGATAACAGGCATGCACCATCAAACCTGGTCTCTGCTTGAATTTTTAGAGACTACAATATGACAGATATTATAGTAGTCCTGGTATTACTGTCACTATCCCAGAATGGAACCCATGTCAGCATCCTCAGGAGCTGTCCTCACAAGGTCCTCTTCAACTTGAATCAACTCCTTCTTCTTGACCTATAGAATAATACAGAGGCTCAATTTCTGGTCATATGTGGTTAAGAGACCAGGAAAGTATTTTTAGATTTCTTGCCTGGAACTTTACTGGCAACTTCAAATCAATAGATTGTTCTGCCTACCTATTATTCTTTCTAAAAGGATACATCATAAGCACAATAAATGTCTATCACACCAATATTGTGTTTAACATACTCTGAGTACAGAGGCAAAATGGAATGAATCGCTGCTGCCCTCCTGATACAAGCAGAATTCAATAACCAGCAACTCATTACTCATTTATTTCTTATTTTATTTATGGATCCACTAATTATTATTGTGCAGCAATGAGTACAAGTAATTACTGAAAATTTACAACTTTAAAAATGGTTACATTGTTGGGTATTACTTCCAGATTTTAGAACATTGGCACCCAATTGAGGGAAAAAATTAAAGCTTGTGTGTGAGTCAGACAAAAAAAATCAAGGGCCAAGATTTGAGATGCTGCTTTTTAGCTTGCATTGAAATGATCTGTGTGAATTTTATCTCCCCTTTTAGATTATGAATTCATTTGCGATGAGATCAGTAGACTCATCGCATGTCTCCCAGGTATTCTGCCTGTGCTTTCAAGTAAGAAGAGTTTATAAATATTTAGGAAATGACTGGTGAGACACATTCTCTGTATTAAAGAATTACAAAGTGACCATTGATATAAGGCAGATAAAATGTATTCACAGGCAATGATTTCATGTTAATAATACTGGTGAAGGTAACAATAACACCTGCCCATTACTGAATCCCTGCTATGTACTAGGCATTGCGCTAACGCTAGAGTCACACTGTGTGATTAATCATCCCTGACACTGTGAATGCTGTAGCCCAAGAGACACTTTCCTGGGCATCTCTAAACGCTCTTGTCTTCTGGTCACTTGTCCTAAAAATTTAAATTTAAAATGTCTTAAACCTCATTTTCCATAAAAGAGAGAAGCTATCACTGGAATAAATCTCCATAGATAGTGATGGAGCCTTCATTTCCTACTCAAGCTTCATTCTGCTGTACTCCCTGCCCTGGCTTGCTCTGTTTCTCTCTCTCTCTCTCTCTCTCTCTCTCTCTCTCTCTCTCTCTCTCTCTCTCTCTCTCTCTCTCTCTTTCTCATACAACTCAAACATGCAGGCAACCCTTTCCTTCATCATTCAAAGCAAGCCCCAAATCAATGCTTTCAGACATTTGTGATGAGCAAATCAGTATTTTATTGAACACACATTAAAATGAGATTCCTAAGTAAATATTTGAATAACCATTCAAATTTCTAAAATTCATGCATTGCACAATACTAGAAACATCTCCCTGGCACCATCTCCATGTTTCTGCTCTGTTTCCATTCAGGTGCTCTAGGGCATTTTGCCAGTACACCTGAAAGACTCTGGGCTCTATGGTCCTATGTCATTTCTGCTGCTGTTTCCAGCATCTTTGACTGTCCCTAAGGAACTTTTCATATGTCTCATGGTCCACAGATTCAGTCCAGGTCCTGTCAACATCCCAGTGATGAGAAACACAGAAATAGAAAAGGTGACCCTAGGATTTTTATGGACCCCAGAAGGTCCTAGATAACTAAAACAATCCCAAACCAAAAAGCAGAGATAGCTCTAAGTTTCACATGATCTGACTTCAAGATATATTACAAAGTTAGTGTAATCCAAATAGCATAGTACTGGTAACTTTACAAAGATATGGACCAATGAGACAGAATAAAATTAAGAAATAAATCTATGCTTTAAAAAAAACTGATTTTCAACAAAAGCACAAAAAATGGGGGCCAGGGGTATGGCTCAGTAGAATAAGTGCTTCCCTGGAAAGTACAAGGGCCGGAGTTCAATCCGTGGTTCTGAAAAAAAAAGCACCAAAACTTTCAGTGAAGAACAGCTTTGTTTATCTAACAAATAGTGGTGGGATACTGTTCTTCTGCTTGAAGAACAATAAGTATAGATTGTCATCTCATATGCAAAAATCAACACAGAGTGGATTTAAAATGCAAGTATGAGATCTAACGCTGCAAACACACTAAAAGAAAGCAGAGAGTAGATCTGGACAATGACATTTTAAAATGCTATCTCAAAAGTGCAGGCAAAAAAATTGAAAATAGCCAAATGGAACTTGATCAACTAAAATGGTTCTATGTAGCTAAGACAAAATAAAGGATACAGAGATAACTCAAGGAAAGAGGAAGATATTTGCAAACCCTAGAAGCTTCCTATACATAATCACTTCTTGGGATGATCAATTCTGTGTGTTGGTGTGGGTAAATTTGTTCCTGGTTCTCTGTTCAGACACAAATCTGAATGCTACTTATGACTAATATTGCAATCACTAGACTTGAGAAAGCTAAATACCTTCTATATTATTGATAGGCCTCATCCAATAATTTGGAGATAATAGGAGACATCCCCTAATGAAGAAGAAACTTTTCCTGGGGATGGTATTTGAATTTATGACTACAGTTTCAGTTGGATTTTGGACTTATGAGCTCACAATTTTCAAGCCAAGCTCTTAAGGAACAAATCTCTTTACATATTTGTGTGGGGTCTACTATTATTTCTGATTCCCTGCAAAGTTTTGACTAATGCTCTTTTACCGCCTTCCTTTGCTTTCTGGACAATGCCCTGGATGAGAAGGCATTATCATCTTTCATCCTCCAATGGAGATGTTAGCAAACACAACCTCACTAAGATTAACAGTATTTCTCCAAGCCCTGAGAAGACACAGCAAGACAGGGATGTGGCTATTAGAGAACACTTTCCCTTTTGGATGGATTCTAATTTTGCCTCCATGGATTCCTTTATACATGGACTGAACAAAAATGCAAGGAACCTGACCATGAGCCACTGAGTTATGAATGGCCAGCCTGGATGAAAAGCATATTGCGGGGCTCGGCTCACCCAGGGAGGGTTTCACTGAGAAATAGACACTGGCTCCTAAAGGTTGTATTGGTAGCAGGGATGGTGGCAGGAGGAAAGGCAGTGAGACAGACCAAGTAAGAGATTTACTGTGGGAAAAGGAAGACAAATAATTCTGGTTGGAATGCAGAGCTATTCTGATCACAGCAATGGGATCATCCACAAAGTCATAATAGGCAAGGGGTGCAGTATGGAGGACTTGAATGTTCAGAGAATAATTTGGGTAAAAATGTGCACATCTAGCACCACCCAAAACCCAGTCCCAGTGTGACCTTTCAATAAAATTAGCTCCTGAAGGCTCTGCACTCACAGCTGGGTTAGGACCCTCAGTGTGGGGCTGAGCCAGCAATGAAGAGATGGAGTTCCTGTTGGGGAGAATTTGCCGCCCTTCTCTTTGTCTTGGGTGTGTCTTTCATCCTTCTGTCCTTCAGTCAAGAGATGGCACAGCAGCAAGGCCCTTGCCAGATGTACCCTTTGCCCACCCCATCTCAGAATTTCCAGTCCCCAGGACCAGGAGTCAAATCTCTGGCATTTTGTTATATCTGTACAAAATAGACTAAGACAACTGGCAATGATACTCAGTGCTTTGATGTCCTTTGTGTCCAAAGGCCCCTAATGCTGGCCCTACTTCATGAAATGAAACAAAGGCCCTCCTCTGTGCAAGGACCAAGGTGAAGACAAAGGCATAATTCATGATTTGCAGCCCTTTTTGCATATTAGCATGTAAAACATTTCAAGTTGAAGGTCATTTGAAAGAGTCAGGTTGTTTTCTCTTACGCTTCCAGAAGTCTGAATGTGGATCTGCTGCTGTGTATTGTCATAAAGATTCTGCTGAGCAGGAGTTGCCTAGGTATGGAGAGACTCCTCTGGAATCTGATGACCCAGAAATGCCCGCCTACAAAAAGCCAGCTGAAACTGCACAGCTCAGGTTCCCTCCTAGCTCCTCTATCTCCTTGAGCCCAGCCCTGCTTTATCTGTCTGCTGCTCAGACACACTGCACCCCCCCACCCCTCCCCACTGCAGCATTTTGCACAGATTGACCCTTGGCATTGAATGCCCCCTTTCTTAGAATTTCCTTCCTATTGATCATGCAGATGTGCTAAGAAGGCTGCCTCCTCAGGAAAGCCCCTGTGGTGGCTGGACCTGGTCAGGCCTGCTGGACAACACTCCCAGCAGCCTGTGTGGGTGGTTTTCCAAGTCTGGCATTCACTCCTCGACATGTCTTTCCACTGGACTTTCACCCTTCAGGGCACCCGAGCTGGTACCTGTTACCTTCTGCTTCTGGCCCCAGTCTGTACTCAGTACTGCTGCTGCTTCTTGCTCCTCTTAACAGAGCCGCTAACTCCCCACACTCTGCAAGGCAAGATAGACGCACTCATCCAATGCCCTGCACACCGGAATTGCTTAGCTTACATGGCAAAGAAGGACCTTCATACATAAACAACTTGACAATTTTGAGATAGACACACATGGATTGTGCTGGTTACAGCGAAGTAATCAAAAATGCAGAAAAAGAGAAAGTGAGAATCACAAGGGGCTAGGGAGATGGCTCAGTGGGATAAGCGCTTCCCTGGCAAGCACAACAGCCTGAGTTCAATTCCCGGTTCGGCCAAAAAAAAAAAAAATTGTCTGTTGGACTGGCAAGATAGCTCAGCGGTCTAAAGCGCCTGCTTTGGCAAGCTTAGGCAAACTCTCAGGGACCGCGGTTCGATCCCCAGCACCACATGCCATGCCAGCTGAGCTAACCCCGCCCCCCCGTACAAAAGGAGTCAGGGATGTGTAAATAAATAAATTTTTTTTCCATTTATTTTTATTTTATTGAAATACAAATGTCAATCAGTTTCAAAACACCATAACCATACAGAGTCGATGAAATAATACATTGCAAACTGTTTTCATGACGTTTTGGTATTGTACAAGGTGCATACATGATATTATATTTACAGGTTTTTATATAGCTGAATTATATCAAAGATTCAATAATTAATTACCTAGTGGATGACCATAGCACTAAAAGCCAACATAATATCCTGTCCAACCACCATTAGTGCAGATCTTGCCTCTCATAGAACTATGTAGAAGCACAGCGTTATCTATCCCAACTGTACTGTCTATACACACACATGATGATTTTTTCTTTCTACAACCCTTCCTTTGTCTACACCTGTCAAAAATGGGCACTCCGTTGACATTCAACTACCTTAGGTGCTTGAACTCGACACCACAATATTTTTTTTAAAAAAATTACAAGAGATGCAGCCAAGAAAAGGAAATGTGATGGCTTTCAGGGTAGACAAAGAGACCACCAGCTGAAGAACCCAGGGGGCCTCTGCAAGTTAGAATGGCAAGGAAATTGACCTCCAGAGAGCCTGCAAAGGAAGCAGAGCCCTGCTGACACTTTGATTGAAGCACAGAGCAACGTGTATTGGACTTGTGGTCCTCAGAACTGTGAGTTCTTCCTTTTGCATCACCTTAAACCACGAGGTTCATGATGATCCCTTACGGCAGCCAGCCATAGAATGTGAACACAGTCTCTTGCCTTTTCAATAGAGCTTCTCCCCCCACCATGGGGCAGATTTGCTGCAAGAGCAGCATCTTGCGTCATTGTCTTCTAAATCCATTCACAGAATAAATACAAAAGGGATGTTTTTACACTTTCTCAATTGAATGAATGCATAATTGAATGAATTATTAAATGTACCAACTTGGTTTTTATGGACTATTTTTCTTTGCTCAACTTTTTCAAAATATACTTTTTAAATGTTTTATGAAAATATACTTAGAGATTATCAGATTATCAATGAAGTTTTGCTAAGTGATGACCTCCCTCCAGAAAGGGAACTTAAGCAGGATTTCAAGAGCCTCCAGCTTGTACCCTTCTTGGCACTGCCCACCGGGTGGAAGCTACCACTGCAGCAAATTCTACCACAATGTACCTCTTTCCAATAGTTCCAGTCACACAAGCAAAAATCAAGTATATGTTCCAAAAATGCATATAGTGAAAAGTAAGTTGTTTTGAGATGGTTCTCTGCTGGTTCTCTCCAGAAGCAATTGTGGCTAACAATTTATTTTGAATATATTCTGAGACATCTTTTGTATATATCCATCTGTATCTTTTGGCTGTTTGTCCATTTTCTGTAGAAGAAATATTATTGGATTATCTGACCCTTACTCTCTGCGCTAAGCCAGTAAGCCCGAGCTCTACATTTGAGGAGTTAACACCCACAATGCACTTCTCAAGCAAAGACTTACAGTGTGGGTGATCATGCTGCTCTCAGTGGCCTCCACCTCTGGCCTCCAAAAACCCACCATATCTACTCACCTACTCCAAGATACGAAGAAAATGGTGTGAATGCAGCTGGAAAAAAGTTTTGAAGACAGTGTATGAGAAATACCTCCTTGAAGGTAGAGTTGGCACCCAGCTGCCAAAATCTACCTTCTGTTAGAAGCTGAGATAACACAGGCATATGGCTCAGGGAGTGAGTGCATGCACCCAACGTCAAGCTCCAACTGCGTGGCAGAGCTACACACTGGATGGGAAGTCCAGATGCAAGCAGGAACCTCTCTGGGACTGTGCCTCTGCACAGGCCACAGCACCATCTCAGCTGAGTGCTGGCAAACCCAGCACAGCACGATGCTGCAGGCCTCACCATCCCAGGAAGGGGAGCCGCAGCCACCCTCTGTGCTGGAGCCTGCTAGTTGCCACCACTACCGCCCCCTCTGGAAGGTGCTGGAAGGCAAAGAGAAGAGCTTTGATATTTCATTCATCCTATTGAATATTTTTCTGCAAATTTTAAAAATCATTTTATTTATTTATTTATTGTCTTTCTTTTCTGGTATCAGGTATCAGACTCAGGGCCTGATGCTTTCCAGGCAAATGCTGTGCCACTCATATTTATGGTGCATAATAGACATATTTCAGGGGTTTGAAACACAGGTAGCACATTTTTATAATCTTCAGTTCTTTCCTTCCTCCTCACTTTCCCCTCTCCTTCCCTCATCCTTTCCCATATCTCCACAAAATCCACTTTTTCATGTGCTATCCTTTTTCCTTTATTTTACTCTTTTATGAATAATGCTTGAGACCATACTATTAAATAAAATAAGTCAGACACAGAAAATTAGAGAAAAATACCCATAGATTTCTCAGTCTTGACAAGACAATCCACAACATCTACAGCACATGAAAGCCTTGTGAGCAAGGGAAGGATTTCTACTCACAGATTCTCACCATGTGCACAGAGAATGCAAATGCCCTGGCTTGCATTCAGATGGTCAAAATTCAATGAGATAATGTATGCAAAGCATTACACCAAGATAAACGGTAGAGATGAGTGCCCAAGAATGTCCCACTGAAAGAGCAGAACCCAGTGTCACCTACGTCTGGCATGAGGCAGCTTCTCTCAAGATTTAGCTATGACAAATTCTGCTGCTATAAACATGGGTGCACATATATGGCTATTGTATAATGGTTCGAATTCTAGAAAAATACCCTGGAGAGGAATAGCTGGGCTGAATGGGACTTCCAGCACTAGCTTTTTGAGGAATCTCTTCATTGACTGACACAGTGGTTGTACCAGTCTACACTCCTACCAACTCTGTGGAAGGACATTTTTTGAATGACAAGCCCTGTTCAACATTTTTTCATGTATTTGTATTTCTTCATCTGAGAAGCGTGTATTCACCTTAGATGTCCATTTCTGGATTGGTTCACTGAATTTTGTTTTATTTTATTTTATTGAGAGACAAATGTCAATGAAACAGTTTCCAAGCTGATTAATAGGACAATTTTAATAATTAATACATTTTTTACATTGTTATCTTTCTAGCGGTTATCCATAGTACAAGAAGCAAACAGGGACTCCTGTCCAAATACTATTAGTACAAATCTTTCTTATAGAATTAAGTAAAATCAACTGCATATCTATCCTAACCATTCTGTGTATACAAATATAAAATGGTCCTTCCTTTGTATCCCCTTTTTTTGTTTAGTCCTGTCAGAGATGAGTATTCTATTGGCATTTACTTATTATAGGTTCTTGAGTTCAGCAAAACACTTCAACACAGTCCAGCAGTCTACAATAGTAGTGGATTATCCACAGAAGTTGTTATATTAAAGCATATTAATATGGCTTTACTTTATATACCTCATTTTTATACTTTTCTGCTGGATGGTTAAGACCAAGATAAAGCAAGATCTATATAACAAGAAATGTGACTTTTGTGTCTGATAAAGTCAGTCAAGTCTCCTCAGGATTTATCCTGTAACCCTGTACTGAACTCCGTAGATCCTTTGTCAGTGTCAGCCATGTGGATGAGTTATGGCCATTTCTTGACCAATTTGCTCTCTGTGGAAGCCTGAGAGAAGGTTTTCTCTCCATGTAACTCTCCTTAGTCACAGTATAGCTCATTGATCACATTCCTCTTTGGTTCCATAATCTCCTTGATCAGAAAATTTGGGGCATAAATGAGTTACATGGTTCTCTGAATTCTGGAGACCTGTTTTTTTTTTTTAAAGTTCTTATATGTTGTAAATAGAAGTCTTCTCTGAGAGATAGTCAGCTAATTTTTTTTTCCCAAATGGTAGGTTTTGTTTTTACTCCATTGGTGGTTTCTTTTGATATGCAGTACTTTTCAAACACATGACATCTCAATTTTTGATTCTTTGAAGCATTTTCCCACATAGTTTAGTTTTTGTTCATGAACTCTCTGCCTACCCCTATGTCTTTAACATTTTTACCTACATTCTCCTCCAGTAGTTTTAGTGTTTCTGTTTAGTATTTAGACCTTTAATCCATCTTAATTTTAGTTTGGTGCATTAGACATAATTAAGTCTAATTTTAATCTGTGGCATCTAGAAAGCCCATTTTTCTAGCACCATTTATTAAAGAGACTATGTTTCTTCCTGTGAACATATTTGACTCCTTTTTCAAAGATAAGTTTATTGAGTTGTTTGTAATTTTGTCTGTGTATGCTAATCTTTTCCACTGATACTCAGGGTTTCTTTACTTTTTTACCAGTACCATGCTGATTTTATCACAGTAGCTTTGTAATATAATTTCAAGTCAGGGATTATGATGCCTCCTGCCTTTCCTTTGTTACCCAGGATTGCTTTCACTCTTGTAGGTCTTTTCTAGTTCCATATAAATTTGAAGAATGTTTTCTCTAGATTTGTGAGATATGCTAATGATATTTTAATAGGGATTGCATTGAATATGTATAACATTTTGGGGACTATAGCCATTTTCACAATGTTGGTTCTTCCTATTCACAAGCAAGAGACATCATTGCATTTACTGGAGTCCTCTTTGATCTCTCTTTTATTTAAAGAATACTGTAATTTTCACAGCAAAGATCTTTTACTTACTTTTCTATATTGATTCCCTACGGATTTCATGATTTTTATACTTTTGAGAAAAGTGTGGTTTCTCTAATTCTTGGTGTGTTTATTATCTGTGTATAGAACTTCTATTGATGTTTGAGTATTGACTTTGTATCCAACTATACTACTGAATTTGATTATTAAATCCACAAGTTTTGGTGCAATTTTAGGGGTCTTCTATGTAGAGTATCTTTTCACTTGAGAATGATAATTTCACTTCTTCCTTTCCGATCCTTATTTCTTTTTTCTCTCTTGTCTAAATTCTCTGGCTAGCATTTCCAGAACTATACTGAATAAGAATGGTGACAATAGACATCTTTGCCTTGTTTCTGATTTAATTTCACATATTATTTTTAATGTATTTAGTATTGGGTCTATAGGGTTCCACTACACAGATTGGACTCATGGTAATCCTCTAGTTTTCAGCCACCTAAGCGCTGGGATTATAGGCATGAGCCACCATTCCAGTATCAATCGCCATCTCAGTACCCTCTGCGGTTGGGGCCAACATGGTATGCCAGGAATCGAACCCCAGTCCCTCCATCTGCTAAGCAGGTGCTTAAATCTGCTGAGCTATCTGTCCAGCCTTTGTTCCTGATATTAATTTGAAACCTTTCATGTTTTGTCCACTTAGTATGGTATTGACTATTACTTTGTCATACATGGCTTTTATCAGTTTGAGATAAAGACCATCAATTCTGATTTTCCATAAGTTTTTATTATGAAAGAGTGTTGGATCAAATCTGTGATACAGTAGGATATAATTTTTTAAAAGTAGCTGATTTCAAATGGACAACCTAAACTTTGCCAGGTTTGTTATTTAAGAGAAAATATTAAATACTTAATAAATTATATATGAATAATATTTTGTCACACCATCTCATTATCCAAAACATTCTTCCCAGGATAGAAAACAAATGACTGATGTTTAACTTAGTTAGGACTGATCAGATTATCATGTTTGCCCCTTGAGAAGATCAGCATCAGAACAGACTACCACTGTTTAAATTCCTAGTCTATTTGTTCATTCACCAAGGGGAGAATTTAGAAACAAAGAAATGTTCTGTCGTTTTTGTTGGTTGTCTTGGAAGAAAAATATCTGGGATCCAATGAGTTTATCTTCTCTATGTGTATGTCTGTCTTACGAAGGATTCCAATCTACCAACTGCCTCTTGCCCCTCTGATCTGGTCAAGATGATGTCATCAATGCTGTGGACTAGTTGATGTTTTGCAGAACACCCAGCTGTACCTTGAATCTCCAAGTCAGTGCAGTGAATTATCACTGGAGTGGGGAGTTAACATAGCCCTAGCCACAGCAGTACATATATTCTGTGATCCAGTGACATACAAAGCAAATTTCATTCCTCTTTCTGGGAAAAACTTTATCTAGATAAACACATCATGTAGAAACATGGTACTCTGATTTGGTAAAATTTCCTGATGTAGCCACACAGCTATAACTGGGGCTACTATCTGAATGAATTCATGATGGTACTAGCATTGCCTCCAGGACTTTTGTGGCTTTTTCTGGAGCAAGTGTAAGCAATTAAGCCATGAGAGAATAGGGACCACCACCTCTGCATATTTTATGATAATTTCTGTCATTTGCCCTGGTGTCCATTATTGAAATGTGTTGACTTACGATTGTCATGTTATTTACCTACTGTTGTTTACTCCTTTTTGTCCTGTATAGGGATGGCTTTGTCATCATGAAATACTTTAGTTGTTCTTTGTTGTGGAAGTATTTCACTTCTCCATCAAACTTGAAAAAGAGTTTTGTAGGGTATAGTAGTCTGGACTGGAATTTGTTTTATAGAGGACCTGAAGAACTCTGCTCCATGCTCTCCTTGCCTTCATCGTTTGTGAAGAGAAGTCAGCTGTAATTCTGATGGGTTTTCCTTTGAATGTGATCTGCTTCTTTACTCTAGCAGCTTTCAGTATATTATTCTTGTGTTGAATTTCTGGGATCTTGACTATTATATGTCTCAGTGTGTTTTTACTTGGGTGAAGTTTTTTGGCATTCTGTATGCTTTGGTTACCTGAATGTTAGATTATTTCCTCATATTTGGGAAGTTTTCTGCTATTACTTCTGCTATTGTTATTCTTTTTATATCGTTTGTGTTGGCTCCTTCTTTCTCACTGATGTCTATTAATTTTACATTGTTCATCTTGGCATCATCTTGCAGATGACGGATTATTATTTCTTGCATCCTCATTGTTTTTAAGAGATCCTTTCTCATCTTTTCACCAACTGCAACAGCATCTTCAAGATCTGAAACTCTGTCTTTGCTTTCACTCAAATGGTTTTGTAGACTCATGATTGATAGTTTTAGTTCTTCTATATCTCTTTGACTCTGCTTCATACAATCTATTTCTTTTCTGTATTGCTCATTCAAGGAATCCATCATATTTATAATCTCCTCTATTTTTTTTTTTATCAATGTCTTCTTTAGAGGTAACTACTAATTCTTTTACTGCAGAGTTTTTCCACATTGGGTTTCCTCCATATATATGTCCAGAATTCATTCTCTACTTCAGATGGTATGATTCCAAAGATTTCTGTTTTCATTTCAGAAATTATTTCTGCTCTGAGTTCCTTTTTACCTTTCTGCTGTTGTTTCTTTCCTTGTGATGCTGTTAATTCATATGTTTCACCTGGAATAGTGTTCTCTGCACTTGTCCTGTGTGGGTATTGGGTTTCCCCCGTAGGTTTCTAGATTTGATTCATTGCTTCAGATGCTATGTATTCAAAAATTTCTTTTTCTATTTCAGGTTTTAATTCTGGTCTGAGTTCCTCTATACTTTCTGTTGTTGTTTCTTTGCTTCCACCTCTGTTAATTCATTCATTTTAGCTGACCTAGTGTCCTGTGCACTTATTATTTGTGGGCTCGAGGCCTGAGATTTCATTTTGCTCCTGTCTTTGTCATTTTATATAGCACTGACCTCTGACCTTTGGTGTAGAGCTTTGTTGCAGTTACAACCTTAACATGTAATGAGATTCACGTGCCAATCTATTAAATTTGAGATTATCCAGTTATGCCTAGCCTGTATCTAGCTATTGTGTTCAGTACCTTTTTTGCTGCAGACCTTCTGGCACAAATGTGAGCCTGTGGTTCCCCTCTGTTGTGCCCCTGGCCCAGGGAGCATCAAGGATTGCAGAAGCCCTCCCACACACTCACAAGGCTGGGCTTGGGTGGATCAGGGGCCGTAAGAGTCACAAAAGTTCTCACTCAGTCATCAGACTTGGGGGTAGAGCCTGTGGAGAGTTGCAGGGCAGGATGGGCAGAGAGAATCTCAGAACTTCTCGCTCGTTTGCAGGTCTTGGTGGTGGGGGCTCCAGATGAAGCTAGCCAGAGGCATGCTGGGAAGCAGATAGTTCTCCCACACACTCACCGGACTAGGCTCGGGTAGATCAGGGGCCAGTATACTCACAAAAGTTCTGACTCCCTCAGTGGGCTTGGAGGCAGAGGCTCCCAGGAGTTGTAGGGCAGGCCAGGGCTAGGGTGGATCACCTGGCTCACTCGCTGGTGTCCATTATTATCTTGTATTTATCGGCCAGGGGATAGGTGGTCTTGGAAACCTCTACTTGGTATTAATTTTTCAAAAATCTTTAATCCCTCCATCATTTGGAAACTGTGACAATTACTATCCAGGCTAAAAGTGTCTGTTAGGGTGGCTTCAATAATGGAAATTTGTGTTTTCATAATTTTATACTACACCAATATGAAAGTTAAATCCTCCAGGGGCCTCTGTCTCTTTAGCTTGATGATGATGGTGTTCTTTCTGTTCAGGTTCAGTTCCTGATGTCTTCTTGTTCTAAGGGCATCATGTATAACATACTAAGGTCTGCCCTGATGACATCATTTTATCTTAATCATCTCTTTAAATTTCTTATTCCTATATACTATTGGAGACGGGGAGTTCAACATGAATTTTGAAAGGCCCTTTACCTATTAACAAGCATCTTGTCCACTCCCATAGTTGGAGACCAGGAAAAATGACTACACAGGATGTGCAACCATTGGACATAGATCATCCAAGGAAAGAGCCATAAGCCTGAGGAGCAGAGCCCTTTGGAACCGAGGTCAGTTCTGTAGGGAGCTAGAGGCTGAGGACAGCTTATTAGCAGTGTGTCTGCAGCAGAAGCCTTTTGCTCTTTCTTCCTTGCATTGCACCAGAGCATCTGCCACACTCCCATAGTATTCACATTGATTAATGAATGCGCTGATTGAAAATTTACTTACAGATTCTATAAGCCTAGACTCTGGCTATTTAGAATGCATACTATGTATGCCCCCGTAGCTAAAGATTGTCATCACTTAACGCCACTGTGGTTTTAAATGTTCCATTTCTAGCATGGGACATCATTCAAGATGTAGAGGCAAAACTAAACAAGAATGTTAATATTGAAAGGTCCTAGTCCTTAACCCTATTCACAGGTTGCCCTTGCTACTCACACATGTACCCACATCTTCTGAGATCTTATAGAAACTCAGAATATCAAGTTCCACCCCAGACCTGTGGAATCAGAGTCTTCATTGCAATAAGATCCCCTCAGGTGGTTCTTTTTCTCTTCAAAGCTTGAGAGCACGGTAGCATATAACCTTAAGTAATTCATTACCCTATCTGAGCCTGATTTTTTTCATCTGTAAAAGAAGGCAATAGGTCCCTTCCGGTTCTAAAATGCCATGAAAAATCTGAGCAGAGTTTGATCTTTAAAAGTAATACTGTGCCTCTCAGAAAATGCATTGAACTTCTAGCTCTCCTTTCCTCTTGGACATTCTGCTTCCTGAAAACTTGACTTCCATCTGTAATCGGCAATTAAAGTCATGGTTGAAGGGAGACTTCTGAGAGCCTAAATGGAAAAGGCAGTCCTGTTAATATGTCAGCTCCACACCTCAGGGCTAAATGCCTCAGAGGACTCTCAGGGTAATGTGCAGACATGCTGGGCCAACACTTATTAGAGTTATAAAAGGGATTTGGGTGAGGCCAGCAACTCTGCTGTTCAGTGGCTTGACCCTCATTCAAAGATGGACAACTCCTGCTTAGCCACTCTAATTTATGGCAGTGCTCCATTTCCACCCAGCCATGTGCAAGATGGTGATAGAAAAAATGAGCCAGAGAGCTGGGGTGAACGAAAGATAGGTGTTTTAAAGTTGAAAACTAAATTAGTACCCATTCTTTCTGCATGGATCATTTGCAGCCCTGGCTCCCATTCTAAATTGAAAATTCCCAAATGATTAAGACCTCAAAGTACTAGAAAGGTGATCTGCAGAGAGAGTTTAGGATATGCAAGGCAACACTTAGCAGGGTACACTCATATTTTGTAAGGATCATAATAATAAAGCTACAAATTTGTAAAAGAACTGTGGAAATAATTGTTGGAAAGAATGTTATTGTTCGTGTAAATATCATTCATGCCAAAGAAAAGGGAATTGCAGCTAGCCTGTATTGAATACTTTCTCAATGCTAGTGGATTTTTATATACTTCATTAACCATCAAGACAAAATAGTGAAGCCATACTAATATACTGCCTTTTTTCTTTTTCTTTCTTTTTTTTATTTTCCATTTAAGGGAAGTGTCACAGGGTGTTCAGGGTTTCACTATTAGATGGGACTCAAAGTGATCTTCCTGTTTACAGCCTCCCAAGAGCTGGGATTACAGGCACATGCCACCATGCCCAGTATCAACTGCTGTCTCAGCAGGCCCTGGGGGACAGGCCAGCATTATGGATGGGCCCAGGGATCTAATCCCCAGCCCCTGCACCTGCTTTGCAGGTGCTTTAATCTACTGAGCTATTTGGCCAGCCCTTATAATGCTCATTAAACTGCTGAAAACTTAGACTAAGAGATTTTGCCAATGTGGTTTGGCTAAATTGGGAGCATGAATAGTGTTACCTCAAGCTTCTAATTTATACATCTTGCCTTTCTTACTATTGAATATATAACTATAGGTATATAAATATAGGTATATAGTTATATATAATGATTAGAGATATCATGATTGTTTCATGTAAGGGAAAAAGTCAATAACCTGCCAGATTTTGCATTCACCCAAGTGGCAGACAGGTAGAAGAGAGCCCTAACCTACCAAGGGGGAGGCCCTGCCTCTGTCTATGGTACCAAGTAGCTCTCAGCACATGGTCTGTGTTAACATATCTTACCATTTGTGACAGCTAAAACTCAGTTCTAATGTTCTACCCACTATATAAACCCCATCAGCTCTGCTGTCCAGGTGACTTGACAGGGCTCTGTTTAATTCATGATAAACATAATTCTATCACTTAATACTTAATTGTAACAAAAATAGAGATTCTACAGCTTCAAAGGAAGTTTCATTATGAGGAACTATGTATTTCAAATAAAGAATATTAGAGAATGGCTATTACAAATACAATCAATCATTAAATCTTCAAAAATATCCTTGGTGTTTGTCATGTCTGCTTTTTAGGTGAGAAGCCTTGGCTTAGAGGAACTGTGATAGTGCAGGTTTTGTGGGAATCGGTCTACATTGCTGGGTGCATGCACTGCCTCTTTTCAACTTCCAGGATCTTTCTCTGATAGCTAGCTTCCTTTTCAGAAGTCAAATTTTCTCTACCTGAATCACCACACAGCAGTCTTCTGCCAGTGATGTATGGGCACTAATGGTTTAATTCCTCCAGCTCTCTCATCTTTTGACAGACAATTGTTAGATATATTCTATGATTTTTTTCAGAATTGACTGAAGGGAAACCTCTTTGTCCAGTGTTATAGCTGCCATGATAAAAACAGCTTAAGTATATCCTTATTGCCAACAGGGAGATGGCTTAGTGGAATAAGTGCTTCCCTGGCAAGAGCAAGGGCCTAAGTTCAATCCCTGGTTCCACCAGAAAGAAAGAAAGAAAGAAAGAAAGAAAGAAAGAAAGAAAGAAAGAAAGAAAGAAAGAAAGAAAGAAAGAAAGAAAGAAAGAAAGAAAGAACATCCTTATTAGCTTTACTTCTCCTCTCACTCATCCTTTCCTCTTTCTTGCCTCTTCTCTCATCTTTCTCTTCTCTCCTATCTTATCTTTCAATCTCTCAATCTCTCTCTATCTTCCTTGCCATCTCTTCCTTCACATTTTTTTAAGTTTTTATTTGGAACCTCTCCCAAATAATATCTTTACATCCCAAGTCACAATTTGGGTTTCTCTCAGGAGAAAGCTATGAAAAAGACAGGTAACTTGCTCAATTCCACACTCAAATTATGAGCTGAATTATTCCTTTGTGTTTCTAGGCAGAGTCTTAGAAATATGATAATAAATAAGACACATGGATCCACTCTTCTTACTGAGTTGACAGTCAAGTGGGCAAGACAATGAGAAAGCAAGTTATCAGAAATAGCCACTGAGGCATAAAAAAGGCTCAGTAGAAAGGAGAATTGTGAATATTTTCATTCATTTTGATATTTAAAGAAGGAGTGAGGTCGGAGTAAATGCTGAATACAAATGGAAGAGCACACCAGAAGCAAAAACCAAAGAATGATGAGGTATACAAAGATCACTGTGGCTGAGCAAGAGGGAGGGAGAGAGCAACAGAGAGGGAGAGAGAGACAGAGACAGAGACAGAGATAGAAACACAGAGACAGAGGCAGACAGAGAGATAGACAGAGGTAGAGACAGAAAGATAGAGATAGAGATGGAACAGAGACAGAGACAGAAAGAGATAGGGAGGCTGAGAAACTGTGAAATCAGTGAGCTGTGAAAAGGTGGGCAGCTGTTAGATTCAGAAAAAGCTTTCAAACACTTTGCATTGTGAGAGTATGTCATTAGGACAAGGAAAACTCATGACAGAACACAAGAGGGAGAAAGACCAATTTTGCTAAAATATAGGATTTGATAAGCATAAAGGCAAAAATTGTAGTTGAGAGGCCAACAAAATTGTCATAGTCTTCTAGTCTAAAGCCACATGACCTATTTTCGTTGCTCTTTGTGACTAGTCACTTAAGGATTGAATTTATCAGTAAATAATATAAAATCATAAAACAGAAACTTAGAAGTGAGAGGGGCAACTTTTCCCACCTAGCAGTGAGTGGAAAAATAGATGTTCTGTTGGCTCGCATTGGCTGACTCACGGACTTTGGAGACAGCTCCTCTCATCCTCTGCTTGGTCACATTTACTACTATTTCAACATTTCTGAACATTGCATTTGCATCCCACAGGAGAAAATATGGAAAGGGAAGGGAACAGAAAGGTATTTACCACTGCAATTTGTTATAGGGTTTTCCAATGATTTTTGCTTCCAATGTACTTATTCCAAGATATGTCACACGACATTCTCAACCGCTAGGGAGAATGGGAACTATAAATTTTAACTGGGCACATTGCTAATGAGTAAATACAGGAAGTTCCATTAATAAAGGAGTGAGGAGAAATGGATATTGGGAAAGCAATTGACAGTAAAGCAATCAAATGAGCTGAAACAACAAACCAACAAACTGGACAAGAGAAAAATTCATAGCAATGGTACTAATTTTAATACTGCTCCCATTTTCAAAGCACTTGTACTTCCCAAAGAATATTTCATTGACTAAAAGGTCCCCTGCTTAAATATACTTAATAAAATAGTGAAGTATAAAAATATTGATGTTTCAGTAAGCAGAAATAATCTTGAGAAAAGCTGAAAGCATGATACATAACCAAAGCAAGGCAATGATTTGCACTGGAAGCTTAATTGTTTTTGTTCTACAAATTCTTTTATATAGGCCTCTATTCATCTTTGTAGTTGGTGGCCTCTTCCTGGAGCAGGTGCATTTCAGTCATGCAAAGGAAGTAGCAGAGTCCTGCAATGAGTTGAAAAATAAATGAGGATTTGAATCCTGGCTGTTCATGAAGAAGAAGCAACTACTTATTCTTTGAGTCTCAGACTCCCCTTTCATAAAATCTTACAACATATGCCTACTCTGCAGGCCTCATAGGACAATCAAGTGGGCAAAACAATGAAAGACATCCTCTGGGTCAACACGTGCTCATTTTACATGTGCATTCCTTCCTTCTAGTCTACTGCTTTTAATTAGAGAATTCAAAAGTAGCAAATCTGAAAAGCAGTGAGCAGCAGGTCCAGAGGTGACTTGAACGTTTATGTAGGCTAAAACCCAAATGAGACAGGCTTTGTAAATGAGGCAAGGGGATTTGAGCTGAAGTCCATCCTCCACAGACAATAGAGAGCATGACGGGATGGTAAATGAATCCCTTGCAAGGGCAGCAGGCTTCTCTGTCACAAAGATACTGTTCTGAGGGAGGGAGGCCAAGCTAGAGGGGAAAGACTGGGTAGAAGGCTCCTGAGTTTCATTTCCCTTCTACTGCTCTGCCTGAAGTGTGACTGAAGCACTCTCTCTCCTCTGAGGGGCGCTTTGGGGAACAGCGCTACCACTCAGACTCTAAGCTTCTGAAGAACAAATCTCCAGATGTGGGAGAGCCCTGGAGCCAGCCCCTTTACTGGTCTTCTGAGTCTTATCTGAGTCCCAGAAGTTTCTGAACCTGACTGGGGCCTCCCACCCCTATCACATGTCTGTTGATCAGGGAAATTAACTGGACTTGACCTACAACTGATCTCTGGGAAGGTGCTCACAGATTCCAAGAGGAAAATGAGAACAGCCTTGCAGAAACCTCAGCGTGCCTGAGCCCTATCCTGTGCAGATGGAGCTCAGCTGTCCTTACCGCGAGGCTCTAGTTCGAGGATGTTTCACGTGCAGACTTGGGGCTCTTGGCAGATGACTGGATCACAGGGTCGCTCTACTCGTCCTTAGATTTAGTTGTCAGCAAGTTCTCTGTTAAATGCATTGCGAGGAGGCAAGGCTCGCTGGAGAGGGGCTGCTGGGGACTGCTGCAGAGCTGTGTCCTATGCCCACTCCTCCCTCACTTCTCTGATTCCTAGTGGCCCTGAAGTGAGCAGCTTCCTCCTGCATTCACAAGACACTCTCACTGTAGTTTTCTACCTTGAAGCCAACAAGGCATATACTGCACTCTCCAAACCATGAGCCAGAGTAAACCTCTCCTCCTCTAAATTCCAAGCATCGGGTAGTGTCTCCTGGTGATGGGGAAACTAATGTTTCTATCTAAAAGGGCCCATGCCAACTCCAAGCAGAGCTCTGCAAAATGAGACCCCAGTCTTTTCTGTAGAAGTTCCCAGGGAAGACCACTGACATGAGTGGAGCAGAATCAGGGACCCACCTGCCTGAGAATTTGTGGGTAGTCCTCAGCATGGCAAATTTTGTTCTTTTTTATCTTGTTTTATCTTAATCAGTAGCAATAGAATGAAACACAGTATAGGGTGTAGAGGAGGATCGACCCTGGTTTGTTGTACCCTGCAACTGGAAGTAGCGTGGGTGGAAGCCTGCATTGGAAGACACATTGTCACACATCAAAGACATAGGGCAGAAGCATCTAATAGCTTTTTATACTCAATAGGGATCTGAAAAAAGATTTTGACCATGAGCAGGCCATATCCAGGTATTATTTACATTAATAGTCACACAGGGTAGAGAGGAACTCTAAGAAGAGTTACTTTGAGAATAGATGAGTTAAGAGGTGTGGTGAGACTCCAAATCCAGGTCACAAAAAGTGCCCTCTGGGGTGGTGGACAAAATCCCAAGGGGGAGAATGGAGGCCTTTACATAGCAGGCATGCTCAGACCCCTTTCAGGCAGTGGTCATGAGAGCCCTGTTCCCACTTCTCTGATGAGAAGGCAAACTTATCCAAGGCTAAGTTCTGGACTTCTGCAGCATAATTCCAGTTTGTTTAGAGTAATGAAGGTGGACACCAGGTTTGCAAGGGAGGTTTTCTCGGAAAGAAGTCATGCATTGCCCATGTCACATCCATGAATACCTTAAATGCTTTCCAAAAGAGATCTTTTGCAGACAAATTTGAGAACTACACTTGGGGCCATGCATTAAGTCTATCTATTTTTGAGAGCCTCAAAGATTGATTTCAAAACAAAGTCTCTGGAATTTAAGTGGTTTTAATCATCCCCTTCTAAGTCACTGAGGGAGTGGCTCCTTGCTTCATCCACCTCAGTCCCCAGCAGATGTGTTTGGTAAGTGTTAGTGATATTTTCTGGGAAATATCACCATTTCCTAACATTTGTATTCCTTTCTGTGAGCTGCTGGCTTCTTTCTGGATATTAATTTAAATCCCTTACTAATTTTAATTAGAGTTAGGATTTAACAGCGCTGAGTCTTTGCTATTTTTTTTTCTTACCTTCCAAGAGAGAATGTTAATTTCAGCAGTCCAGATTTAAAGTATCTGTATTTATTCTGGGATTTAACAACAATGAGTGGGGATTAATATTTGGATAGGGAATATGGGAATGCATTCACTGTGTCTTTCGAAATTAATTAAACATGTTTTAAGATTTTTTAAATGGGTTATTTAGCTTAATCATCCTGAAGTAATGAACTGGTGTGAGAAGAGCTTTCATGTAAGTCTCAGATATTTGGATGGTTCCTAGTTCCCCGTTCAATTTCATCTCAGAATCCACCTCGCTCATCTTCCCCCATGTTGTCTCCTGTTTTACGGCCACCCCTGCACTTGTCTTTCCACTGACTTTAAACTGTGGTACTGTCTTCTTCGGATATCACACTGGCTCATGCCCATTGAAACATATATATTTTTCATTAAAATAAGCCCTGTGTGCTATGGAAGTTTGGGCAGGGTGGTGTTTCCATGCATGTGCATTCATCTCAGGCAGCTGATCACCAAATCCACCCCATCTGTTTGTTCAACTTCTGTTTGAATCAATCTCCATCCTCATGTTATGTACCCAATAACTTTCTCCACATTATTCAAAACTTCACTAAAACATTTTCTTCTTCTTATCAAACCTTCAATGAATCTTTCATTCAGGACTTTCATATCCCCCCTTTTAACATTTCTATCCTTCAAAAACTACATTTGCACTTATAATGAAATAGTACATTTTCATTTAAAAGTCTGTCTCTTTTTCTATGCTCTCAGCCCTTTAAGGCATTACTTGCTTTTGTATTCCGCCCACCAGGCTTAGAGGAGGGCTTCGAAAATAGTACTGATTCAAAAATCTGAACTCAGGGACGCTCCTACTTCTTTCAGGTTGCAGCGATATAACTAAACAATGAAAATTGGCTTTTGTAAAACCTGCCAAGCAGATTATGCTTTCAATTTGTCAGCAGTACGGGTTGAGTGCAATAATATGTTGGAAAAAAATTCAGAGCACTTATTAAATGCCACCTAAAAGAAATGGCAGAAAACTCCATCTGTATGATAGCTTAAAATTTACAATTTCCTTTTCTAAGGAATGTCATTGGACTCCAGAATTGAAGTAACAATGATATTGCCTGATTAAACTGTATGAGGTGAGTGGCAGAGTATAAATTTTTCCTGCCGTAAGAGTTTTTCCAATTCCCTAAAAAGGAATCAAAAGAGAATTTTGATGGAGGATAGGTCTTGCTGATTTCTACTTTAGCTTCTGACTATACCTGGAACCCACCTGTATTGTGTAGCAAAGATAAAGCATATATTTTTTAAAAGAGTATAAAATAGCAAACAAAAAATTAGAAATGGTACAGAATTTCACTAAACAAAATCATAGGAATTCAGTGATGGTTGTTATATTGTGTAGTGTTGTCTTCAAATTAGTACCTCAGACTACCAGGTATAAGCATGCAAAATAAGTCAAAAAATTAAAGAGAAGAAAAATGCAATATATACATACCCATGTTTACAGCAGTGCAATTTGTCATAGCTAAATCTTGGGAACAACCCAAATGCCCATTGACTGAGGAATGAATAAAAAGGATATATTTTTATACAATGGAGTATTAGTCAGCAAAAAAAAAAAAAAAAGATAATCACATCCACTTATAGGTAAATGGATTTAATGAGAGACCATACCTGTAAGAGAAATAAATTGGACTCACAAGTATAAATATCATATTGTCTCCCTAGTGTAAGAACCTAAAAGTGTAAATAAAATATGAAAACTATAATAGATACTATGAAAAGAAAAGACACTGTTCAAAGGGAAGGAATTACTGGGTTGAGGCAAAAGGGAAAATAAAAGTAAAAAGGGAAAGAAAAAGCAAGCATGTATGTACACAGGATGGCTTGGACAGTGTGGATATTTGTACAGCTGATTTTTACTCATCTATTCAACAAATGAACTATATCTTAAAGACAAGTGAAGTGAACTACATTCAGAAATTAAAGTCTAAGTAGACTTTTCCTTGAAGCATGGAATATTAACAAAAACTATGGTTTACTCTACCAGAAAAGTTCCCCAATGGAACCCACATAAATTCTTGAAAACCTACAGTCTTACAAAACCAGCTGTAAAAAGCAACAGTGTTTGGACAGGATATCATGTCTGCATCCTGTGCTACGAATGACTACTACAAAGACAACAAAATGCAATGTATTAATTGTTGTAACTCTCCTACCGATCTGTTTTGAAAATGTGTCATTGCAATTTTTTTCTCAATAAAATTAATTTTAAAAAATTTTTAAAAAGCAATCATCTGGACCTCAAAACATGCTCCTCCCGTTCTCCACACTGTTGATGAGGACCCTCCCAGGTGAATCCCACCCTATTTCGAGTTCTACTCAGGGTCTGCAGTGTTATGCGGTTCTTGCCAGCAGCTCTGTATTCCCAGCAGTGATTCCTCACGGACACCATCTCACCCTGCAGCAGCCACACACACCTGTGCACTGTCGGCCACATAGAGAGACATGGAGTGGTGACATCCCTCTTGCATGCCACCTACCTACTTTCCTGTTTTCCTTGAAAGCAGCAAAAAAGCAAGCTCTCAAATTTAAGTTTCTCCTATAGAGTGCAGTGCTCTGAGTTACCTTTTAATTTTTGACTTGAGAAACAAGTCAAGAATTGAAAGATAACCAAGTTTATTTTGAATCACTTAGGAGAAAAGAATAAATGGAGCTGATGTGAAAATAAATTCCAAAACTGTATTTAATAACTTAATTCAGATAAAAGGCAGAGCTCAGAACAGCACTAACAAAGCCACACTTGACAGTCATCATTCTATATAAATCAAATATCCATATAACAAGCATCGCTTTGCCTGCTGGGTCCTGGTGGTCAAGGCGCTGGGTTCTATAGATTTGAGGGTGGATTAAGATGGCGGTCCCCACTCTCCAAGAGGTAACAGGTTAGTGAATGCTTGGGGGCTGGGACAATGGAGCACCTGCTTCTGTAGCCCTGTTGAAGTAATAAAGCACGGCTGGGTTTGGCAAGAGAAAGAAGAGTCAGGGCTTTTGTCCACCTGTTGGGAGAAAAGAGGCTATAGATAACCAAGGCTTTGCAGACAAGCAACTGCCCATGGGCTCTGTGAAGTGGAAGAGTGCGAGATTCGAGAGATACAGGGTGTTATCCACAGGTTCTAGCAATGAACAACCCTGGCCTTGTAACCAGATCGGTCTCTTGATAAGAGCAATGAGACATCTTCCCTGTTTTTCTACAATGCTCATTGTGCAGACTGTTAAATTGCAGTTTGCCATGACTTTATTATAAGGTGTGTTCAGAGGACCTGGACATGTCTTGAGAGAGATCATGAGTGCAGGGACAACTTGTCATTTCATTATTTGAAATCAGCACTGTCCAGTTTCAACAAGCAAGCCTGCTTGGGGCAGAGGACCTTGGCTGGAAAGGACTTTGGCCATCAGAAACCTGGGGATTAAAAGAAAGAGAAATTGTTGATTAGCTGCAATTGAAAAACTCATTTCTTGTAGCTTCCAGGGCTGCTAGTGGAAAAGTTTCATTCCTTCCAGGGCTGCTACTAGAAAAATTTCAAGTCCATTTTTCTTATGGTTTGAATAAGATTTTCTGATTTAGTCCTTGCCTACTTTTATTTATGTGTTCAATGAAGGGAAATGTTAGTTATTGAGTACTAACCAGCAGTTACCAAGCACAGTGTGGGGCAATTTTTCATTCTTCTCTTAATTTTCACAAACTATTAAGAGGTAGGTAGTACTATTGTCAAATTATAGGCAATGACATTGTGACTCAGGGTGCCTCTTGCCAAAGGTCAGACTTGCTTGTCAACCATCATTCCTTCCAGGATTGCCATGTTTTGTCAAAGGCCTTGTGAATGATGCCTGTTACCACTATGCAGTCAGACAGCCTGGCTTTGCATGTATTTGAGCCCAAGGGTCCAGTGAACTTTTCACTATTCCAAAGGTCATTTTCAAACCATAAGTTCTCAATTACATTGATTTATTGCAGACCAGTTGCAGATAGTACTCCTCTCTGTGGCCATTCATAACAATAACCCCCTTGTAGATATATGCACTGTGGCTGTTCTCATAAAAATTAATCTATGTAGCAAAGCATAACCATTATTTCTAAACATCAGTTAGTAGGGTGCAAAGAATTGGGTTTTTAATTCTGAGAGCCCATCCCGTTTTGCTGTTCTGGAATCCTGAGCTCCAATTCACAAACCACATTTCCTTTTAGTTTAAAAAAAAAAATTTCTTAGGAGTTGACCAGGGTGTCCCAGAGCACTGAGGCAGAAAGTGATAGCAGAGATGAGGGGAAGGGAGAGACCAATGGCTAGGCCTGCACATGTTACCTCTTCTTTCCCTTCAAGACACAGAGCCATCCAGGCTTCAGGCGGTCCTGGGAGGACTCAGAACTACAAGCCATGCCCAGGAGCCTGATGTCTGCAACCCAAGAACAGTACTGTTTCATGATAACCAAACTCATCTGCTTTCCTATTGGCATGGAGGGTTTGTGCCTCAGTGACAAAGTGGAGTCATTGTGAAGGAAATCCTGAGCTCCATAAACCTAAAACATTTACCCTATAGGTCTCAATAGAAAAGTAAAGCCATGCTGTGAGGATTTTTCCATGATAAGATTAAACTCTGCTCTGTGAGTCACTGCTGCAATGGAGCCCTGAACCCCGTCATCTTGTAACCACAGTGCAGGAGCTACTTCTAGAGCACCTTCCCTTGAGCCCTAGGCATCCAAATGCAGTTCCCTCCTTCACCACCTATTGATGAGTCAAAGGCAGTCTTGCTTTACACAAAGTGTGGCTAATGATACCAAGGGATGCTCTGCCTCACAGATTCCCCCAGACACCTGTATGCTATGCACTTTTATTTCATTCAAAACTTTACTGAAATGTAACTACCTCAAGGAACCCCTTTACCAAGGTCACATGACTTAAGTAAGTGGCACTCTGTCTCCTTATACTCGGATTCATGCCCTTCAAAGCACCTAGCACTGAGTCCTAGGGTACACAGAAGCATTTGTTCCTCACAGCTCCCCTTTCCAGAACACAAGGTCTGTGGGGTCCTTGCCTACACTTTCAGTACTGTATGCACAGTCTCTAAATGTACCTTGGAAACTCCTGGGTAAATAGTGAGTGGAATCATGCAATAGAGACATAGGTGAGACCTAATCTTCCACTGTGGTGAGTACGACCAAGGACTCCAGAGACCAGGCTGATGGCACTGATCCGGTTTATTGAGGAATCACCTGAATATATCAACTGAGGGTAGGAAAGGACATGAATAGGCAAATTGTGGGGTGGGACAGGGCTGCTCTTCTGCCAGTGACCATCAGCCAAGTATGCTTGGCGATCTGGCTCCTGGAGCGTGCTCTACAGGCGCTCCTCAGCAATGGCAGTGATCATAGACTCTGGCCCTGACATGCTCACATTCCATGAATGGAAAAGGTCAGGGGAATCAGAGCAGAAAAAAAGAGAAAGAAATCTATCCTTAAACATGAACTATCTCCTTAACTCTGTGGCATACCAAGAAGTTTAATTGAATCATGGAAAAAAAAATCTTCCTTTGATTTTATATTGAGAATATGAGATGGAGTAGCAAAAACTTGGTGAGCTTCAGATCAGGGTGCAAGTTCAATTCTGTTTCTTCATATTGACTATTGTATGTAGAAATGATTTTAGGTATATGCATACATACATTTACATATGTATGTATGTACACACACATGCACATAGTTAAAATTAGTTAACACCAAAACCAATTGAAAATTGGGCTGAATATTTTTTATCCAAAATTCATTAGATAGAGTTTCAGATTTGCAGTCGTGTATGTATACATGTGTGTGTTGTGTGTGTTGTGTGTGTGTGTGTGAGAGAGAGAGAGAGAGAGGGAGGAGGAGATATGGGGAAAGAGGGGGAAGGAGGGAGGGAGGAGAGAGAGAGAGAGAAAGAGAGAGAGAGAGAAGGTCATACTGTGTAGCTCGGGTTGGCCTTGAACTCACAATGATTCTCCTGCCATAGCCCCCTGAGGGAAGAGATTACAGCTGTATTCCACCACACTGAAATTTCAGGTTTTTAAAAAATTTCAAACATTTGCATCTACCTTACCACTGGAAAATCCCTAACCAGAAAAACTGTGAAAGGCTCCAGAGTTGGCACTTATTCATCCAGGATGCTCACCTGTATGAACAATGGGTCAGGAAGAGGCAAATGCCAGCCTTGTGCTCTGCCAGCCTGGCTGCAGGGCTGCTTCCTCTTCCAGTAGAAGACCTCCTTGAGGTGAGGGAGAAGTGAGCTGTGTGCTCAGAAACTCCTGGGTGTCCCCAGACCCTCACCTCTCACTTTGAAAGTGAAAAATGAGAACCAAAAGCCCTGTCTTGCTAGGAGAGGTCCCTGAGTTCCTCTCCCATGTTGAAATGGGGAGTTTACTCACTTTGGAGGAAATTCCCAGAAGCTTGGAAAGGGCTCAGGTCTGTTTATAGTTCTACTAGTCTTGTTTGTTGTGATTTCCACAGCTTTAGTACCAACTGCCTTCTTGAAACAAAGCATGCTTTCTGCCTGCACTGGCCAGAGGCCTGATGGGCAGAGGGGATGGCAGCTGGCCCCTGGGTCCAACTTAGCCTGGAGCCAAAGGGTGGATCACCACATCCACTGTTGTGTCTGGGCCACTTCCCTTCCTACTGGCAGGTGGTCCACTCACTTGGACTCTAAAAGCTTAAAGAAAAACAGACATCAGTAAATATTGGCAAATACGCTGCTCTGGTCAAAATGCAAAAACTGCCAAATTTGTTTAAATCTTGCCGCAATTTCAGGGTGTCTTGGGCAAAGAGCACTATGAGACACTGCTCCACTGTGAGGAAACACAAACTGGCACAAAATGCAACTAAATACAAAATTTGTTTTCCCCTTTCAAGACCAAGTGGCCGGCTCAGACGACAAAGAGCCCTTCTGAACATTCAAGGACTTCCTAGCTCCAATGAATAAGCTTCTCCTCAGACTAACTTCCATCGCTAAGATTTACAGCCTCCAGATGTTTGGAGAATTTCAGTTCTTCAGCAGAATCCTTTGGGTTGATGTAATCAATCCTTGCTGATCCAAATGTTGATGAAGCAGTGGTGTCTAGTCTACTTCATTTGGGTCAGAAATAACAATGAAACCAGCCCTAGTCTTCAAGTCCTGAGTTCACTGCTTTTTGGCTGTGTGGCCTTAAGACCTTTACCTCTCTGAGCACAACTTTGTCATTTATAAAATGTACAAATATTGTCCAACTCATTGGGAGACCCCAGCTCTGATTTTTAAGGTGCCTAGAACAGTATGGCTAGAGTAATTTCATCATAATGTTTAATCACTGAATATAATATTTTAAGACACACATAGGAAAGAGCTCAGGACTATAATTGAAAAGCTCAAGATAGCAACAATGGATTTGAGAAGTGAATATGCAATTGAAAAGGCTGAAGGACCCATGCAGTGATCTTGAAAAAGCAAAAAGTGGTACCAGAGGATTGGAGTTCTAGATGTGTCAGGGAATTGGAAAAGACAGCGTGGATTAGCAGTTACAAGGGGACAGATTTTAGTTACTGCAGATTTGAGATTTTGTGAAACACAAATTAAAAGTGGGTTGTGAAGTCATCCAGACCTCAATTTTTTATGAGGATCTTTTTTTTTTTTTTTTTTTGTGGTACCAGGCATTCAACTCAGGTCCTTGCATTTGCCAGGCAAGTGCTTATTCTACTGAGCTATCTCCCCAGACTGAGGATTTCTTATGACTCAGAAAAATTTTCTCTACACTTAGTCTGTTTCGTTTCTGAGAAATGGAATCAGGTAAAATCTATAGAGCCAATTCAGGATGTAGGTATTAAATGCTTAGAGGTATAAAAGCCCCCTACACATGGCTTATAACATAAGAGAATGCAACAGAAAGCTATGTAACATAATCATGTAATGGTAGCAGCAGTTATAGCTTCCTAAAGTGCCAAGTGTTCACAAGCGTGGATAGGGATCATTTCTTATCTTTGCAGTGAGGCTAATACAGAAAGAATTCTCACTTTTCCATTATCAAAAACACATTTTCTGTCATTTTCAACCTTGTTGTTGAAAACAAAACAAAAAAAACTCTAAAAGACAAACAGCCCCCCCAAAAGAAAACCCTTCATAAGAGCTGTAATTCACACATCATAAAACACTACCAAAGTGTTTCTGCAGTGGACTTTAGTATGAACAGGATCTTGCACCTATCAACACAGCCTTACTCTGGAACATTTCATGGCCACTCAAAACCTCACAGCTTTCTCCAATAACCAATGATGTTGAACATTTTTCATTTATTTGTCATTTGTATTTCTTCCTTTAAGGAGTATATATTCTTCTTCTTGGAAGACAGCACCCTGTATTACAAAAATACTGTGAAATTCATTTTACTTTGAGTGAAAATCTGTATCACTTGTATTTTTTTCTTTTAATTCTAATTTACAGTCTTCAAAATCTTTTTGAAAGCCTCAAAGCACTGATCAGTCCCTCACTGCTGCTGAAGACCCTTCTTCCTAACGACCTCAGCCAACCTCCTGGCTTGGCCTACTCAGGACTTGTATAAAGCAGGTAAATGCAATCTTGCAGATGGTGGCTGTTTGCAACTGGCTGCTTCCAATTAGCTTAATGATTTCACAATTCACTTGTGTCATAGCATGTCAGTATTCTATTTCTTTATAGAACTGAATAATATTCCAGAATATGCCATTGTATGGGTCGATCAATTGATGAGCATTTGAATTCTTTTTCATTTTTTACTATTATGAGGAATGTTGCTTCAGATATTTATGCACAAATTTTTATGTGAAAATGTTTCCTCTTGTCCATGGTATATACCTAGAAGTGGAATTTCAAGGTCATATTATAACTCTGTATCTCTATTTAAGAAACTGTGGTAGTTGTCTGATTTATTTTAGCCATCCGAGTAAGTGTGAAGTGTAGCTCATTATGACTTTGATAGGAATTTCTCTAATACTAATGATGATATTACAGTGCATTACTTTCATATGTGTATTGACCAATTCTATTCTTCAAAGAAATATTCTCTATTGGGACAAATGTTTATTCAGAGCTTCTTTCCATTTTTATTAGGTTATCTTTTGATTGATATGAGAAGTTTTTATATATCTAGATACAGGATTCAGGACTTACTAGTCAGGATATGCTTTCATTCTGAGGCTTACATTGTCTCAGGTGTCTTTGAAGAAATAACATTGTAAGTTTTGACAATGAATACGAGTTTACTTTTCATATTCTTTTTTCTATGCCATTATTTTGTATTTCCATTTTCATCCGAATGCCACACTTTTTGGCCACTGTTGTTTGTAGTAAGTTTTGAAATGAAAACATGTGATGTTCCCATCTTTTTGGACTTTCTCAGCATTGTCTTTCCTAATTGCTGGGTTTGTGATGACTTCATCAGTTTAATCAGAGGAGAGCTTCTGGGGGGTTGACCAGTGCTGCATTTATTCTGCTGATTGATCCAAGGAACAGTGGCACCCTCAGAGCACTAACCTGACCTCAGGTGTAAACTCACAAGCCCACGCTCCTTTTGTGTAGGTTGCATTTAATTTCATTGAATATTGTCCTAGTTTCAGCAGACAAGAGTTGCAGTATTACAAAATTTATTCCTAAGTGCATCATTATATTTAAATATTTGCCAAGAGAATCGTTTCCTTAGTTTCCCGTTCTGACCATTAGTTGCTCTTGTACATTGATTTGTGCACCTTGACCTGGTACCAGCCCAAGCTTCTGGAGGACACAGCATCCACACATATACAAAGATAAACCAGAAACTGCATTGGATAACAGGCAAGTTCAGGAGTGAAGAAAACTACTTTATCTTCTAGGAATGTTGGGGAGAGATTTGGATCTTATACTCATCAGAAATTTGTCTTAATTTTGCTTTGCTCTTTGAAAAATGTTGCCAAAGGAAACAGGATCCCGAATGGCAGGTAAGAGCCTCCAGATGAACATACTCATACCTACAGCAAGTACCAAAGACAAGAAAGTGTTTTGCTCGGAGGGGCCTCCCTGGCACCCTAGTGACCTGTCATCTGCACATCTTCAGTAGGAGACCACCAGGAAGAAACACTTCACTAACTAACAATCTGATGGAACAACAAGGAAATAAACAGTAAGTCATCTTCAAGTCTAAAGTTCTGTTCTTAGAGAATTTTTTTCCTAATTACCATGAAGCATGAAGAGATCCTCAACTTTTGTTCAATCTGTGCTTCTTTGTTTTTAGTTTTAGTAGATTGTCCCTAAACCACTTCTGATCTTGTTCCTCAGGGACCTTATTGTATTTTCAGTTTCAACACCATTCTCCTTTCAAAATCACTGGGGCAGCACAGAAATAGAAATGCAGGCACTCTGCTTCATGCTGAAAAAATAAGTGTGCGGCACATTTTCATCCTAAATTGATGGCTGTGACCCAGCCAACCCAGTGCACACCCGCCTGTCAGGCTTCTCACACTATGCCACAGCCATCAGTCCTCATATCCATCCTCAAAAGCTGGTATGAAAAGAGCCCTGTGCTTCCCACTGCATCGCAGCTTGCTGACCACAGTAGCTGGCCCATGCCAGGCTTAGAAAATGTTTTCAAATGAGTGTACAGGGAGCTTCCTTTTGAGATGCTCCTTTTTCTTTCCTTAGTCCCCAAACAGCTTTACAAACATAAGTGCTTTGGCATAATTTTTCTAAGCATTTCTACTGACATTTCTTTTGGGGAATAATTTTACCAAAAGTCAACACAGTTAGTGAGCACCTGCTGTGTAGGAGACACTGCCAGATGTCGCAGGGCATGCAAGGAACAAAGCTGTGGATGTAGCTGGGGACACAGTTTATTTAGGTGATAAAAATAATTATAAAAGTCACCCCAGCACCTGCCTGTGCCAGGCATGATACTTTGATAAGTATAACTCATTTAATCCATGGAGCAAACTCACATGGCAGTGCTGGTGTTGCCTTCTTAGGCAGGGGAGGAAAGGACATCAATAGGCCAAGCAACGTGCAGAAATTCATTCACCCAACTCATGAATGCTGTGGAGTCAGGAGTTGAAAAAGTCTGTCCCATTTCAGAGTATAGTGTACCCATATAACCCAGTTCAGCAATTCTCAGTACTCAAGAACACACTAGTGACTTCAGCCAATCATTGATCAAAAGCATCCAGGAAAAACTGCATCTGTACTGAATGTGTACACATTTTAATATGTACCAATTTTTTCTTGTCACTACTCTTTAAACCATGTAGTGTAAATTTTTTTACATAGCATTTACACTGCATGAGCATTTACACATATTTTGGTATTCAAAAGACATCTGGGAGCCAGTATTAGATACTGAGAAACAATTATGCACACCTCTATGTGTCACAGTTGGTGTGCAAATCATGTTATTTGTCCAACAATATGGAGCAGCAGGTGACCACTAGAGGCTGAGATGTCCACTGATGGGCTCAGATGGTAGGCTTCACTGTGACAAGTTGAGTGAAGAAGAACTCTGGGCAAAGGGAAGAATGGTGACGCCTCGAGACGGGTGCAGCACAAGCATCCTGAGCAAGGCAGCGGCTGAGGACACAGTGTTTCTTTCTGAGCCACAAAGAGAAAAGGAGAAAACAGAGCCTGTTCTCATGAATCTTGTACAATAAAGAAGTTCAAAAATATGCATAAATGTGTCAAGTGGAAATAACAGCAAGACTGTATAATAGAATAAAGAAGCACAAAGGGAGTGAGGCTATTTAATGTAGGGCCTTGCAGAAATAACTTGAGAGGCTCACATTTCAGTAGATACCTGAAGGTAGAAGAGCCGGGAGGCATATAGAAATCTGGGGATGAGGCATTTATAGAAAAAGTAATCAGAAAGCCCCAGTGCCCTAGGTAAACATCTTTACAAAGCAGGAGACCAGGACAGCTGGGGTGGAACAAGGGGAGAAAGTGGCTGGTGAGGAGATCCTCCTGCTCGCAGAGGCCAGGCTCCACAGGCTCACATGGGCGGGTCCATTCAGACTTCCTGGCAGCTTCCCGTCTAATGTACAATGAAGGTAAGCCTGGCCAAATGCCCCAGGAACTGAGGTGGGTATGCACAGGCCAGCTGGAGTGTGGAGGAGAAGTCTTCCTCACACAAAATCCTGGGTAAAGAAACAATGGGAACTGAAGCTGGGGAAAATCCATCTGGAGAGGGCTCGATTGCCATACTGATGGAGGTGGACTGTGGCCCTGTGACAATCAAAAGGTTAGAAAACACAGCATCGAATGCACCGTGCCGTGTTCATATTTCCTGTGTCTGATGTCATTGTGTTCCATAAATCATGCAATACTGGTGAGTTAGTTGAGATCCACAAAACAAAGAAACAAACTCACAACACCCTGCCTTTGCCACACTGGACCAATAAAATACATTTCAGGTAATTTTTTCAATGGAAGCTGACATCTTCTGAGCATTTCCTATGTAATGGGGACTCCTGGCACATGTGTTCTCTGGATTAGCACATTGAATCTGTAAAAGAACTTGAATAACTAGATACATCTTGAATCCAAAAATATGGAACCTGACAAGCCTGAGGTGGCTGGACAGCTTTTAGGCACAGTTATGGTTAAGAAGGAAATTGGTGATGCATTCCTGTAATGCTAGCTCTGGAAGGCTGGGGCAGGATGGTTGGAAATTTGAGCTAAGCATGGGCAATTTCATGAATTAGCAAGACCCTGCCTCAAAATAAAAGGGCTCACAATGCAAATCCATGAAAAGGCCCCGGGTTCTTTCTCAATTGCTGGAAAAAGAAAAAAAACGAAGGCAAGAAGGATTAGTGAAACCTGTGAGTGTTTTCATTAATATGAAAGTTGGATAATGTGTGAAATACTCAAGAGGGCTGCATTGAGTTTGAGGCCAATCTGGGCAGTGTAGCGAGTTCAAAGCTAGCTTGAACTATGTAGTGAGACCTTCTCTCAAAATACCAAAAAAGGAAACTGGGTAATACATCTCTATAACTATAAATAACCAAATAATTTACTGGTTTATGAATAATTCCTAAGAAATTATTTGTACTAAACATATTAATGTTTCTGTGGTGCCTAGGCCCTGGACACTTGTATTTAAGGTTAGGAGAGAAAGGAAACAAATAGCAGGTCAATTAGGAGACAGGAGAAGTCCTGGCAGAACATTGAGCACGCATTCTTCAGTCCAGTCTCAGGGTTATTGAACCAAGAATTAGGATCATGAATCATAAAGCCAAATTCAGAGTTTGTACAATAAGACTTTAAAATCTGTAGTTTCCTTTACAGGTTTCTTAAAAACAGCAAAATAATTACCAAAAGGAAATTTGGTGTGGATTTAGTCTTCATTCTTCACTTCAGAGCAGCTGAAAATAATCTGTGTAGATCACATGGCTGCTGTACCTCAAGCCACGTGACCCTCAGGCTCTCCCCTGATGTTCTCCAGAATCAGGGAGGAAGAAACTAAGAGAGAGAGAGAGTAAGAAAGGGAGAGAGAGAGAGAGGAGGTAGAGACTGAGACAGAGTCTGAGTCAGAGACAGAGACAAAGACAGGCAGAGCTAGACAGAGAGAGAGAGACAGAGACACAGAGAGAGACAGAACAAGACAGACAGAGAGAAACAGAGACAGTCAGACACAGAAACAGAGATAGAGACAGAGACAGAGACAGGCAGAGATAGAGACATAGACACAGAGACAGCAAGAGACAAACAGAGACAGAGTGAGTCAAAAAGAGACAAAGATACAGAGAGAGAGAGAAAGAGAGAGAGAGAGAGAGAGAGAGAGAGAGAGAGAGAGAGAGAGAGAAAGGTATAAGAAGAAAGAAACTTTCCATTGTGAGTTTGAGACCAATATGCTAACTTTGGTGCAGGACTCCCAAATTGTCAGCGCCCCTTTAGACTTTACCTCCAGTTTATACACTTTTCAGGTTTCTATTACTGAATTACCTCAATACTGCATCACATCATTTTCAGGAATTTTACATGAATGTCACACAATTGCCACAGGGTTTCTATTTCCCAGACACTGTGCACCATCTGCCTGCCACAGGGCCTTCTGTTTTAACATTTATTCTATTGCCCAAGTGCTTCTATTTGTTCCTATTTTATGACCCTATTTTCCTTTAAGTGAGTTTATGGCTAGTTACAAGGAAGGGGGTGAGGATGTGAATTTATCTGTAGTTTAAGTCAAGACACCACTCTTCTATTTTAGCCTGCTATCAAAAATTCGCATTTCATCCCTAAAGATATGGCATCCTTCTGCTTTATGTGGATGAAGTTTGTAGCTTAGAGATGTTTCCTACCAATGAGTGAAGCTCATGTTTCTCCACAGAAGTTAGACAAAAGAGCAATCCATCATTCATTTTAATCATGAACCATGGAGAGAAAGAACTTTCTCTTGGAAGCTAATGGCTCATCAGTTTGCAACTGGTCATCAATGTGTTGTTACTTAGCAGAAGAGACATCAGTAGCAGAAGCCTCTCAGCCCCGTAGTAACGAACAGCAGTCCCCATCACTGCAGCTCAGCCAGTCTCCTAGTTCGTGGGGCAGGTGGAATCCTCCTACCTACACACTTAAGAGAGGTCCTACAGAGATATTTTCTTCTGTTAGTTCAAAATGAAACTAAATCAGGCACAGCTCACTTTGAAAAATTCAGTGCTTATTAAATTCAACCATAGCAAAAGTTGGTTTCCCATGTTTCCAGGCAGAGAGAGGAAGCCAACCAATATGGTGTAACAAGAACACTCCTAAGCCCTTCTAAAGAACTGAAAGAGTAGATCATGAGGAATGATAACCCAGCAAGACAAGAAGGTAACACTGGCTTTTGTGGTTCTTCCTGTTGCTCCATCTCTAGTATCCACTTGTATATCCATGAACTTGTTTATCCCTTGATCTGTCTTCCCACCCATAGCTTCTCTTCGTTTAGAATCTGTATTTTTTATAAACTATGCTTACATGTGCATCTACCTATATGGGTCTCTATTCCTACTTTACACTTTCTTTACATTACACTTACAGTTGCAATTAGGAATCTATCACATGAGGCTGTTTCTATGTCAGTAAGGGTATCGTGGTCCATAATGTCATGGCCTCACAGGATACATGGGGAGACACTGAGGATGGACTGTGATGGAATCTCAAAGAGAGAAACTGCATGAGGTCAGAGAAATGAACTAGGCAACTAATGTCCTGATGGCAGGTTGGACAAGTACCTGGTCAGAAGAGGGAAGAAGGAAAAGAAAGCAGAGAGAATAGAGCACCTGGAGGCATGGCAGTGGGGAAGAGGTTAGAACTGGGTTGGTCTGCGTGAGTGTGGACGGAACAAACCAAGCCATTGTTTAATCTCCGTGGGAGGTTGTTTGGCAACAAGTCATGAATGCAAACTGGAATTCTGCCCAGTGCACCTGCAGTTCAGCCCTAAACACTGCAGCGCTTACTCCTGTTTTCAGAAAGAGGTGATGCTGATGTGTGTAAGCTTGGTACATGAGCACAGACGGGCATGTGAGTGTTACTGCTTTATGCTAAAAATAGGAGTGGGGGGTGTTGACAATAGCATTTGACAGCAAGGTATTAAGAAAAATGGTGGTAAAAAGAATGGAAAAAAGTTGGGGGGAGAAGCACACATAGAGCCCAAAGCAGGCAGCTCAGCCTAACACACCTGCAAATGCTTCAGCTCCCCTTGGAGAGTTTGCTTTTTCATCTATCCATTGCTATCCCATAGGAAGCAGCTGAGCATTTCAGCTGTTATCTAACTAGGATTAAGAATCTGGCTTCTACACTGGAGCCTCAATCTAACAGTTTTCTCTTTTGCTTCAGTTTTCTAAACACAACCCATTAAAAGTTGCTTTAATTGGCATTTTGTTAGAAGGCTAATGCAAACTTACTAAAAATAACTGTGAGAGAAGCAGATAAGAACATGAAAGGAAAATACATTCTAATTGCTCAAATTCTTTCCTTTCATTCAGGCCTCTTTGCCAAAGCAGTCTTAAAAATAGTGGCTCAATAACTTAGCCATCGGCACTCTTTGTCTCTCCTGTAGTCTCTATATTCCTTGAGGGATCGCTTCCACTCCTGCATCCATTCTTCTGCTTGTGTTTTGCATGTGGGCTCTCTTATTCACCCAGCCAATATTATTGATAATGCATCACATACTTCTCCTTGTTATGTACCATCTTGCATTGTTTGATTCTCTTCTGCTTACCCTTTTCCAAGAATTTACATTTCATGTTCATCCTTTGAGAACTGTTTATAAATTTTATGCCTGCGAGGTTTCACTACAGTCAACTTTTATTCTTTTCACAAACAGAAAGATCCTTGTGGCCTATCTAGGGCAGGAAACAAAGGAAAAACATAAATAAAATCCTCATCCCCAAAGAGTTTACTGTCTGGTTGGCAAGGCAGATAAACAGAAAATTACAATAAAATTTGCCATATGAAATGTTAAGGACCTATAAGGAGACAAAGAGGAAAACAAAGAAACAGCCCAGGAGAAGGGAAGGTCTTATAACTATTCAGAAGTTAATCCTGTTGAATAGCTCAACCTCACCAAAGTTACTCTCAGATTTCCTATAACTATTCATTGCATAACCTTTACATTATAATCATACGTTCTCCAGAAGCTGTAAAGAAGTGATTGAAACTTTCAAATTGCAATCCACTGAGTTTGGGTCCTGTCTTTTTCTTAGGTTGATTTTTCTTCCTGCTCACCTTGAGCTCTTCCAGTGCTGTGTTCTGGCTCCTTGATGAACAGCACACATGCTCCTGGATGTCCTGACCAAGGGGCTCCGCTCAGGAGGCTTCCAGGGTATGACTTGTAGGAAGCAAGGGGTCAGCATACATCACAGTCACCACCACTGACACCACGGAAACCATCACACTTCCTGATACGTAGCAAAGATGTATAGTACTCAGCACGTGTGTCTCACCAGTTCTCTTAGGAAAGTTCATGAAGTTAGGGGTGTTCTCTTTGTTTTGCAGATGGCAAAATTGGGTCCTTGGAGGGGCCCAAAGCTTAACCAGGGCTGCTCAGCTGAGCAGTGACTGAACCATTTCAAATGAGAAATCAAGCACTGGCTGGGAACTTGAGGCAGATGCTGGGTTAGCTGAACCTGGAACCCACAGAGTCCTACTCAGACAGTGGCTCCATCATGAGTCTTGGGGTTTCTCTCAGAACAGCTCCTTCCTGGTTCAATCCCAAGCCTCCCTGAGAGGAGGAGTGGAGAGAGCAGCAGAGCTGGCACATCAGCCCCATTCTTGTCCTGCAGTCAGGGAGGCTCAGCCCTCTCCGCTTGCCGGCTACACTAATCATGTCAGTATGTTGGAGCCACTTAACCTCTCATGGAGCCTTACTTGGGATCTCCTGCACACAGAGGACCTGGCAGGCACATCCACTCAGGCCTGCGAAGTGGTCCAGGTGATGCCTTCCCCCTGTTCAATGTGTAGACAGTCCACTGACTAAAGGCTGGGTGTCTGAGTGCACCTTACTCCAGTCCCAATTCTCAAAGCAGGCTCCTCACAGTGCACAGGCAGGCTCCACGGCCTATGTGGGACCCAAGCCCCAGGTACTTTCCCATTCTGTGTACTTCCAGACAGACAAGGACACTGCTGCCTAAAATCTTGTCCCCCAGGCTCTTTTCAATATCTGTGATGCATTTTGGTTCTTATTTACACTTTCAGTAAGGAATATTATGAAGTAGGAAGAAATTGTTCAAAAGAAAAGGGGAGCTAGGGAAGGGAAAGGGAAGGAAAGGAAAAAGAAAATGAGAAAAAGAAAAATACGATGGAAACAAAATTCAGTAAATGAGAAGAGGGGTTTCAGGGAGGGGAGTAGAATGGAAACAAAGAGAAATCAAGATATGTCATGCACAGATACTGATTTTTTATGATGAATGTGATTGTTATGTGCAAATAAAATGTACCAATAAATTTAATAACAAAAAGAGGCAGCAAAATAGATACTGGGAAAGGGAAAGACACTGTCAACAGGTAAGGAACAACTAGGTTGAGAGAAAGGAGAAAAGAAAGAAGGAAGGGTAAATATACATATGTGTATACCAGATAGCCTGGTGAAGTACAAAACTGATTTCTACTGGAAAGAAACTGTTGGTATTTAATTTTTCTCTTCTTTTTAATTTTTTTACCAGTTTTATATGTTTATGTCTGATAATCTGAACAACTAATAAGACAATATGCAAGGTCTGCCAAATAGCTCAGCAGATTGAAGCGCCCAGGCACAGGGGCTAGGGGTTCAATCCCTGGGCCCGCTATGCTGGCCCTGCCCCAGGGGCATACCAAGATAGCAACTGAGACTGGGCGTGTGGTGTGCACCTGTAGTCTCAGCCCTTGGGAGGCTATAAACAGGCAGATCATTCTGAGTCCGAGCTAGTAGTGAGACCCTGAACACCCTGTAGACCCTTCCCTAAAATATGTTTTAAAAAAAGATAATATGCAGTTTAACAGTTCTTGTTGAATTGCTATCATTTTGTTTAGTGAAATTCTATATCATTTCTAATGATTTTTCTACTATTTTTCATCCCTTAAAAAACTAAAAAATATATAAATAAGAAAATACCACTTAACACTGTCAATCTTATTGTCCCAAAGGCCAAGTCACATGTTCCCATCCTTCACAAGCCTCCTGACTCCAAAGAGAATCTTCATGAGAGCAGAACAAAAGGCCTTAGTGAGAGCTGACCTTCTCTTTACCACTTGCTCATTTCAGTCTTCTCCTGGCCTCTAGCTCTTGTTACTGTTTTACCCACCTCTCTTGCCACATTTCACTACTTACACACTCTGAACCTGACACTGACTAACTGATACCACCTAGACCTGGCACCCCACAATCAATAACAGAATCCCAGCTCTAAATGTGTGGAGCACTCTCCCATGGTGCTGTGGACCCCAGGAACCTCTACTGTATTCCCATCTTCTCACATCTCAACCCATATTCCTGCTACCACCTCCTACAGATGGGCCCACCCAGCTGCTGAGATTCTCATGCTGAGTTCACTGTGATGTTGAGTCCTGGTCTACTTCTATTTCTTAAGACATCCCTGCTTTTTAAACAGCTTCTGCACATATTCAATGCTTATGACTTAAAAAATATGTATATATGCACATAGTCATGAAACCATCACCACTACATGTGAACAGGGACCTGCTTGTCAAAAACAAAAACTTCTCCAGATTCTTTAATTGTTGTTAATGTCATTGGAGAAGAGCACAATAGGAAAGCTATTCCCTACACATATTTTAAGTTCATAACACAAGACTGGTGAATATAGGCACTATGACTGACAACAGACCTCTGGAATTTATGTTTTTGTGCAATTGAAATTCTATACACTTTTCTTTTCTGCCTGGAAGAGTTCAATCTGCCTCCCCCGGGAAGACACTGTTTGTCTGCCTCTTTGAGGATAATGTATCTCTTTGCTGTCTACCAGTGAGCTTTATATCCTTGCTCTTTTCAGGACATTCTATCATCTTAGTCCTTTGTCTTCAGATTCCCATCATTTGAAGCCAACAGCAGGAATGTGAACTGAAATCATGGGCTACTTACCCAGCTTATTATATGCAGAGCCATAAATTGATGGGCCTGTGGGCCCTCATGGCTTCAGATGTCTCTAACAGATCATGGTGCTCTTTCTTACCAAGCCAGCTCACAATCTCACAGCCCTTTTAAAGTGATGCTCCAGGCAACCAGCTCCAATCAATATGAAATGGGATATGAACTTCTGTTCATCAAAAGATTCCGCAAGAACAGTGAGAAGGCAAGTCTTGTCATGGGGGAAGACATTCGCAATGGAAGCAACAAAAGATTGGCATTGATCTTTTCCATAGAATGCCTATGAATGAAGATGAGAGATGGTACCTTTATACTTTGTTGGAGAAAGCTTCTAAAGGACAGAAGAGACCAGAGCTTCTTGTGTGCAGGACTTGGCCTTCGTGAACAGGCACGATGGCAACATGGGAACAGAGGACTGTTTGATGTCAACAGCAGCTGTACGCTGAGGATGCAGCCCCACCTGCGCACTGCCCATCTGCTTTGTTCTTGAACTGGCTCCTGCTGGAGTCCAGGCTCCTGCTGGCCGCTTCTTGTCTGTGGGCATGGCAGGCAGGGTCCCACCTGGTCTGGCTGCTGTTTGGCCACTGTGCCAACCGCGCATAGCTGAGGCCTTAGACGCCCAGGTTCTTACAAGGGTGCCACTCAGGGGAACTAGCTTTTCCACCCAGCCCTGCTGTAAGGCACCACGCATTGTGGCAGTGAGGGAAATCTGGTCCTGCTCATTACAGCAGCTGGGATTTGGGCGACAACATAGCTGCCCTCAAGAACGCAGCTGGAAATCATTTAGCCACATTCCTCCCGGACTGCTGTTCCTTCCATGGTGAGTTTATTGAACTTTCCTTTGTTATGCTTCCACAAACTATGAAAACAACAGTACTGCTAACAGACTAGCCCCAACAACAAGGGGCCAGAATTCTCTAATGAAGAGAGAAAGAAGGATTGAGATGGATAGCGTCAAGATTCGCTCACTCGGCCATCCAGTTCCGCTGGCTTTGCTACAATGATCCAAGATGTGATTAGGGAAATGGGAGAACTCACAAGAAGTGGCCGGTCCTCTTGCGGCATTCCATCAGCTAGATGCTCAGGCATGGATGTCAGGCATCCCAGCTTCAGCTGGTTTTTCAGATCCTGAAATTAGGAGCCAGTTCCTTAATCTTTCTGACCTTTAGTTAATTTAATTACAGATTCAGGAGAAGGATACTTCTTCATATGGTTGTTTTAGGATAGAAATGAAATAATGACCATAAACCTTATCAAAGTGCAGATACCTGGCATGTACTTACTGAGGATTCATTCAGCTCTTTCCCGTATTATAACTGATAAAGAAATATATGGAAGAAGAAGAGAAGGATGGTAGGAAGGAAACAGGGAAGGAAGGAAAGAACAGGCAGGAAGGCAGGAAGAAAGGAAGGAAGGAAGGAAGGAAGGAAGGAAGGAAGGAAGGAAGGAAGGAAGGAAGGAAGGAAGGAAGGAAGGAAGGATAGAGGGAGGTATGGAGGGAGGGAAGGAGACAGAGAGAAAGAGAGAGAGAGAGAGAAAGAGAGAGAAAGAAAGAAAGAAAGAAAGAAAGAAAGAAAGAAAGAAAGAAAGAAAGAAAGAAAGAAAGAAAGAAAGAAAGTTGTCTAATGGGGTGGTAAGCCACAGAATAATTTCACTGGCAGTTAATGCACAGTGAAATGAATCTTCTTTTGTCTCCAAAGACAGTTTTAAGGCCATTCTGACCCAGGATAGATAGGGATAGAGTCTGAATGGACAGTGAGGTCAAGTGGGTGGGCCTACTGTCAGGATTGTCTGTGGTGGTGGCACACTGGGATGTGGGGACCTGGGGAGGGCCTGTAATACAGCATCCATAGCCAGAGACAGAGCGCAGGAACCAGAGCCCTCCATGGTGTGGGGGCAGGCGGATTAGGGCTGGTGCTGGCAGGTGACCCCCAGAGATGCAATGCTGGAGCAGAAGGCTATCTCAAAGCCTCAGGGGTAGAAGAGACACAAAAGTCCAGGCCATATTCATAGCTGCAGGTGAAAGGGGGAGGTGGGCAGGTTACTTCCCCTCTTGTGTGTATTAATCTTTTCATCCGGGCTCGTGCTCTCTGACATCTCTTGCACAACGAGGTTCCTGTTAGGTAGTGCTACAGCGTGGATTGTGCTATCCTCACCTGCCAGAGAGAAGCATCCTACATCCCATCCTTCTTAGGATCATGTTAGCAAAATTATATTAGCAGAGATAATTGTCTGACACCTCAAGGAAGTGATGTTTCAAAAATAGGAACTCCTGAGGAGGGAGGGAAAGCACCCTGCTTGCTTTGTTTCCTGCGGCTACTGAATCTAAAGATAAGGCTGTTCTGGTCTTCAAAAGGCTGCCAGATTTGGACACAGTCACTTACAGTGTGCAGGATTCCATCCACAGGTACTCACCTCAGAGGGTCTCACCCCTTCTGTCTGTCCCCTAAAATTTCAGTGCACCTTAGATTACCATGAAACTTTAGAGTCTTAAGGAATAGGAAGGATTCCTGGCCCACTCTGTGTCTGGTCCTTTACCCATATCTGAAGAAAACCATTCAGTGACCCTAGGAAACACTTCCTACCACACAGGTTTTTCCAAGTGCAGAGTGATCATTGCTCCATCATTTACAAATTCTGCCAAGTCCCTCTCCTCACCACTACCAATACCCCAAATCTTGAAGTCCACTCAGCCTTCAGTGAGCTTACATGAGCACACTATTGCACTTTTCCAAGGTTTTACAGGTTGTTTTTAAAACAAAGCCATCATTAAAAATTAAATTACATAAAATTGCTTAATTGCATTAAAACAAAGGCAATCAATACTCAAAATTCATTTGTGTCTTATTGTTTTCATCATACTGTTCTACCACTATGTCCTTTGGGTCAGCTCTGTATGACAAAACTGCAGTGTCATGGTGACTAAACTGATTTTGGCTTCTTAATTCCACAAGCCCACACCCAAAATTGATACCTTGGAATCAGCCTCTGCGGGGACTTTTATATCATGGAAGCTGGAGAGTGCTATGCGTGAAGGGTAATGCTTGGGCTTTGTTCTGTGTACCCTACAGAAAGGACATAATCCTTTAGGAGCACACCACGGCATCAAATGCACTTCTACTTTCACTTTCTTGTAGATATCTCCCAAGATTTCTGGTCTAGATTAAATTCAATATTGTGATTACACAATATCGAATTCCTGTCATAAGTGGCTTCTCTTTTTATAATTATGCATTAATAGCAAATGACACACTCAGTATGTAGATTCCACTTATATAAAAGCAGAATTCTTATTAGATTTTATACCCCATTATGATGTCCCAGCAACAGAACAATGTGAACCTCATGAGATGCTCTCAGTAGATAATTATAGAGTGAATCGTAAATTATCAGAAATATTTAATTTATGTTGACATTTTCAACACTTTTAAGAGAGAATGATAATATATTATCTTAACATATGAAGGAAGATTTCCCCAAGGAAGTAACTGCCTCCTGTAGAGGGCTTAAACACCCAGAAGCTGAGGCAAAAGGGAGTCCTCAGGGGTTTGTGTAGCAAGAGCTGAGACACAGAAATTGTGATGAAGGAGTGGGAAAAATGGGCTTCCAAACAGCATGGGGCTAGGAGGATCAGGGGCAGGGAGGGGCCATCTGAGGGCTCAGCCAGAGGCTGGGACAGAAGCTGTCTGCTGCTTCACTTCAAGCTTTTATTGATGTGTGGTAAATAACTCTTTGTTCCTGTCTTTTTCCCTAAGTAGCACATGGTAAACCTGTCCAGACACATCTGTCATGTGGATGTATATTCATGTCTGTAAACTGAAGGATTATATTTTGCACTGGATCAACAACATATTGGACAGAGACAGAGCACATGTTGCAGGAAAAAAATCATGACCTGAAATATTTAAATATATATAGGAATTAGGAATGAGAGACGATCAGGCTAGGCATACAAGGAAATCTTAGTCTTCAGATTTTTAGTTCAAGACGTATGTGCAATTTTGATTCACAGGTTCTTTTGTCCTTCTTTATTTCTTTTTACTTCATATCTGAAAACTCCCAAAAGAACAGCAAATATCCATTTCAGTGGTGGGCTTATTTCTAAATGTAGTGGAGAGAACATACTTCACTTGTGACTGAAAGTTCCCTTTGAGGTAGGAGAAAGGGAACTGTGGAGCCAGTCATACATCTCTTCAAAGGTATGGTGAACACTGCCTTCCATAGCACAGGTTGCTAAACACTGCAGAGAGAGGGCAAGGGCCTAGGTTCCGCAGTGCAGTGGGGTGAGTGGGGCTCCCAGTGACCTACTATGTCTTTTACGAATAACTAAAACTCTCTTGAACATGCGAAACACAAACAGGATAAAAAAATGGAAAAGCCAATTGCCCTGATTTTAACAGTGCCCTTGTTACACATGTATTGAAATATCTGCTAAGCCTCATAAATAAGTACCATTGTTACAACTTAATCAAAATCATTTTAAAATCTTCAAAATGAGGAAAATGCTAATTACCTAATTTTATTATACACTGTATACAAGTACTGAATTATCACACCATACTCCATGAATATGTATAATTAAAATAATAATGAAACTACATAGCTAAAAATAATACAAAATAAAAATAATAATGCATTATGTATCTTACTACTTTTCTCATTGCTAAGACAAAATACCCAATACCTACAAGTTGAAGGAACAAAGGTTTATTTTGCTCACAACTGATAGAGATTCCTGTCTGTAGCCTCCTGATTCCAAGTCAGGGCTGTGTGGCAGAGAGGCATGGCAGAGGAGAAACAGCACACAACAGGGTTGGCAGGAAGCAGTGAAGCGGCAAAGCAAGACTGCCTTCTCTCTGTCCACTTAGCATCCACCAGACTACCAGCCTTCTGGGTGGTGCCACCACACCCAGGGCGGAGCTTCCTATTATCCACACCCAGAACTATGATAAATCAAGCATTGGACTAATTTAATACCACACACTTCAGTATCAACATCCTAGATCCAGCCAGCTTTGCAGAGCTCCACCTATGAAAGCATGAAGCTTTTGGGGGACATCCAGATAAAAGCCATGAAAATACTCAGCCATCATGAGCTGAAAGGAATTGGATGAAGGGAGAGAGGTGAGGGCAAATTTTAAAACACACTTAGAAATAGCACCATCAAGAAAACTTGTTGGTAAACTGGTATTGAGGATGCAGAAAACAGAGGAGGTGTCCAATGGCTGTCAGACTTGTGGGTACAGAAATGGAGCAGATGTTGTCACTTAGTGAAATGAGGCTAGCATAAGGGACCCACCGTACAGAAGAGACTTCACAGAGTGAGGCTCAATGGTGCTGTGAAGATGTATTATTAAAGCAGGGCAGTCACAGTGGGTGCACACAAAGAATCCTGCCTTGGCAGGGGGCACCCAGAAACAATCAGAGTACAGTAGGCTGACCAGGGTCTTTCAGCTTCTGCCTGCAGCCCACTGACCATGTCTGCTGGTTTTTGCTCTTCATGTGGCACCCAACTGCTTTTTTGCTTGACAGGAATGAAGTGAGGGGTTTGAGTCATATTAATGCATATCTGTATCTTACATCCTTTTCTTTTGATAAACATGTGGAAATAAAACATGTTGGCTTGAGGATGGATACAGTTCTATTCCATGGGAAATTCATGACATGTATTTTTTATTCCTTGCTGATGTAATCTTTCTCATAAGTAAGAGCTATACATCATACATTAAAGAAAGCATGGTCAAGATAATGTCATGAGAGAAAAGGAGTGGACTGTTTATTGTAAATAAATTATCTTATTCCAAAAATTGAGCATTGTCCCTAGAACACAAAGGATTAGTTAACACCAAAATCAACACATGGCAAAATTTATTAAGTAGAACCCCAAAATGTTTACAGTGTAAAGCAGTTAATGCCAAATGGGACCCTGTGAGATACAGTGGGAAAAGGAGACGCTTGCTCAGTTAGCAGCGACCCAAATATTTGTATTCGAGAGTCATTCAGTGGTTATGTACTGCCAGAAAACTGACAGAAATTATATCCTATGTACATGGGCTGCAGTTTATGAAAAAATATTTCCACATATTTATTAATTACTAAGTAATACAATCAAACATCAACATGTTTTAGAATGCTGTAAAGAGAGCACGCTATTATACATATGCACAGTACTGAAATTTCGAGAAAGGACATGCCACAGACCAGTGACCCCCAAGGAGATGGCAAAGCTGCAGCCACTCGGGAGTAGACTAGTGCACCTGAAGACCAAGATGAGGCCTGGGCATCTTGGTCAAAGCGCTGGCTTAGGTTGTTTCCCAACACTAAGGTCGACCCAGCAACACGTTCAGTTACACACATGTACGCACATTAGGATGAAATATCCCCCCCTTAATTTTCCTTCTCAGTAAAAGAGCAAAAGCACTCAATTTAAAACTCTTGGCATATATGTATTCTTCTATTTTTAGGAGAGACAAGAGTGATTTGCTGAGAGAGATGCATCAGAGCTCCAAACACACTCAGCATCATTTTCCCAGGACTGCCCTATGCATTATAAAATTTTCAGAACATGCCTGCTTCTGTCACTACAGCCAGAATTCTTTCCCTAGTTATAGCAACCAAATACATCCCAAGCATTGTCAAATATCCAGTAGGAGGCCAAATATCTTAAACTTAGTAGGACAGTCTAATAGTGAACCATGGGAACCTCTGGTCCAGTAGTCTTCAACATTGGTCATCCAATAGACTGCCTGAGGGCTTGTCCATATAAACTGCTGGGACCTAGGCCCTGGTTTTCTGATTGAACAGAAGTGAGGCAGGTAAATTTGCCTGAGTTATCAGGTGACGCTGATGCCCCAGTCTGCTACCACACCTCAAGACATAGCTCTGAATTTCTCTCCTTCTAGCTCTTGCCTGTGGCCCCTTGTTCCTATCATGAGTATTTTCTACACTCATCTCTCCAGTGATTCGCAACCTACTGACTCTACTTCCCTGTTTCTACAAACAACACACCATTGGCAACCTCACTTCCGTCCCCTAATGTGCAGGGGCATGGTTTACCCTGGACCTATCCCTAGGGTAGCACTGCTGGCCCATAACAGGGAGACATGACTTATTTAAGGAAGCCCTGGCTGACAGCTCTCCAGAATGGCTGAGGTCAGCTATTCCAAGGATAAGCTTTGGAAATAGCTTGATCCCCACTGACAGAAGGAGAAACTATGAATCAGGACACTGATTAAGCTGAACCCCACTATCCTGTCCTGCCACTAGGGCAGTCAGTGAAGAGTCATGCTGAAAATCAGTCTGCCTCTGCCTTGCTGGAAACAATCTCACTTAAGAAATTATCTTTCAGTGCCTTTGAGTTCCACTATAGAATTGTAAATGACTCTCAAACTGATGATTTCTGTCACTTTCCCATTGCTAAGACAAAACACAGTACAGGGCACATCCAGCATAAAGAAAGAGAGGTTTGTATTGGCTTATGCTTTCAGTCCATAAAAATCAGAAGCAAGACGTGAGCTCAGTACAGAATAAGTTTGAGGTGCACTCATGCAAGTGCTAAGTATCACTCCCTCTCCAATCCCCATGGACCCCTCCCCTTACCTCCCTTCTCTGAGGATACCCTGAACTTTACTGCACATGCCCTAATATTCCACCAGTCTCCCAAGGACCTGTAACCCAAACTGAACACAACACACATCAGGTTTCCTACTAGTGCCTTCCAGCTTGTTGAATATGTTAGTTTCCAACAATTGTTGAAATGGGTTTTTGAGGGGCCAGAGAGATAGCTCAGTAACCACCTGGCAAGAACCAGGTCCTGAATTCAGTCCCTGGTAACAAAAATAAAAGAGGGGATTACTTCTTTTTCATCACTATGCCTTTATAACTGATGCTTACCTGGAGATGGGTAGCTTCCCTTTCCACCCAGGCTGCAGGTTTAGAGAAGACATATTGGTGCAACTCAAGCTCCTGGTCATGCTGTAGGGCACTTCTATGAAAATCTATCTCTTTATCCTACTTTTTCTCCCAACCTTCATGATTTATACTTGTAATCACCCACTACTGAGCACCTCTGGATGTCAGGAACTGTAATACCTACTAGGCATTCTGCAGTGAATAAAACAAGTACAGTTCCCTGTGCCACTGAAGCTTGTATTCCACTAAGACAGGCAACAAACTACATATGCGACCATCAAGTGGAGCTTATAGTATTCCAGAAGGTGACATGATCACTAAGGATAGGGCAAGGTAGAGAAGAAGAGAATCAGATTAAGAAGACAGAGAGGGATGGCTGCAGAATTGAATGACCCAGCAGGATGAGCAGTTTGAAGAAGGTTGCCTTTGACCAAAGACTTGAGGATGAAGAGAGGAGTTATGGAAGGAGATAGTTTCCAGAAGAGCATTCTAGAGCAGACAGAATGGTGTGTGCCAAGATTGGGGATGGGACTGTGGATCAACATTTATGATGAAATATGTGCCAGTGAGCAATTCTATGAGTGTCAGGGTACTGTGTGGGCAGTAAGGATGGCAGTGACTAGATCAGAGACACACAGACAGGCAAAGAGAGAGAGGGAGAGTGGGAAAACATCTGTAACCTACAGGTGAAATGTATGCTCCTCTGTATGTGTGTGCACAGAGAGTGAGATTTATATTTTCCCTTTACTAGTAAGAAATTATGCCTAGAGCACCCTTCAACATGACAAACCCTGTCCTGAACAGTCTTAAAAAGCATCTTACACATCCTATACTGCCTTCATGAGAAGGAGCTCCTTGTTCAAATGACTACTTGTTCCATTCCTCGACAAACGCATACATCCTGTCTGCATACTAAAATTTCTGAAGCCACATTACCCTACTTCCTCCCTCTCCCTGTAGCCTCAGGGTATCCTAGAGCCTGCAAATCCCTGTTACCTAACCAAAGGACACACAAGAGTTCCTGCATCTAGTGGATCAACATTTATGGTGAAATATGTGCCAGTGAGCAGTTCCATGAGTATCAGGGACAGTTATTGTGAGTGACATCATAAGGGTCTCAGTGAATGAGACACAGTCCCTACCTCAAGAAATAAAGTAGATGAAAATGTAAAAAAGTATTATCCCCTCTCCCCACCAAAAAAAAGTATATACATATATATATATATATATATATATATATATATATATATATATACACACACACACATATATATATATATATAAAAGATATCTTAATCTCAGGACTCTGCACTCCAGGAAATTTTCTGAAGACTTTCTGTGTGTTCCTTCTCTTGATTTGTATATCCATACTGAGATAGGAGCCTATCCACATCCAGAAGCCATAGTAGAGAACGATTCAGGGAAGGTGACAGCATCCCGTGTTAACAACGTCATTCCTGGGGAAAGGACAGTTCCATCTGACTGATCTGACCCGTGAGCAGCTGCCACACTGCCAGCAGATGCCCAGGCCCACAGCGGTGCAAGCCCATGAGTGCTGTGGGGACAGGAGCCAGTCATGGAGAATACCTGTATCATTTGTATTGTTTTCATGGTAATGGTATTAAGAAAATTTTCGGGACTTCCTTACCACCCAAATATCTGTTCCTGTGACATATGTTTATTTTTTATTTTAATGAGGAAAAATAAAAACAATAAAACAGTTTTGAAACAGGTTAGCAGGAGAGTTACAATAATGAATGTATTGCATATTATTGTCTTTGTGATAGTTCTTCAGTGTACAAAATATAGGCATAATAGCTTATCCAAATAACATTAACACAAAGTTTTCATTTCAACAAACTTAGAGAAACTAGCTGTATAACTTTCTTAACTATCTTAGGTATAAAGATACTTCTCTTCTTTTTCCTATCCTTCCTTTCCCTTTCCCTCCATCAGTTTGTCTTTTCTTTTGAACAGTTTCTTCCCAATTCACAGTATCTAGTGTGTGTTTTAGATCTTATTTACTCATTCAGTTTCTCACACAAGTGGGACAATACAACCCTTACACACTTGAGTGTGAGTTATTTCACTTATGTTTGCACAATAAAAGAAATAGCACACAGGGTGAAAATAAAACCAAGTGAGGAATAAATTATAGCCAGTTATCCCTCAGAAAAAAGAACTTCTATATAGAACATAAAAAGAATTAAAAATAGTCATATCCCCAAATTCAAAGGCCCAATCCAAAAATGGGCATTTGAGATGAATACACACTTCTCAGATGAAAAAATACAAATGGCAAAGAAATACAGGAAAAATATTCAACATTCCTGCTCATTTGAGAGATGCAAATTAAAACAACGCTGACATTCCACCTCACCACAGGAAGCACAACTATCAGCAAGAAGTCATCCAATAACAAAGTTGGGAGGGCTGTGGGGGAAAAAGAACCCTTCTCCACTGTTGGTGGCAGTGTGGACTGGTACAACCACTGTGGAAATCAGTGTGGAAATTCCTTTAAAAAGTAGGATCAGAGGTCACATTAGACACAGCTATTCCCCTTCTGGATATGTTCCAGAAGAATTAAAAACATCACACCACAATGATAAATGTGTACCCACGTTGATACCAGCACAATTTATCATTTCTAAATCTTGGAAACAACCCAAATGCCCATCCCATCAACTGAGGAATGGATAAAACTGATGTGATTTTTTTAATAGATTAAGAGTACTACTCAGCCGTAACGATGGATAAATTGGATACTTTTATAATAAATGGATGCAACTCAAGATATTTCTGTTTATATCATTAGCCCATTATTAATTGAATTTCTTTTCACTGAGTTTTGAGAGGTCTTTAGATTCTTGAAACACTAATTAGTTGTTAGACATGTGTTTCACGCCGCATCCAAGTCTATAGCTGGCTTTTATTCTCCTGTTTCCTTCACCAAAAAAAATCTTATCCAAGTCACCAGTTTTAATTCTTGTAAGTATGCTTTTATGTCATGCTTAAAAGCTCAGCCTGTTTCAATTCTATAGTTTTTGTTGAATTGATGTTCTCAAACTTTCATAATCTTATATGACACATTTAACTCCATTATCCACTCTGAACAAAAATTCATATACGAGGCTTTCTTCAAGATTGATTCAGGGAACTGGGAGGTTTTTTGTTTTTTTTTCATTAGTGGGCGTGTCCAAGGACTCCAGGACCATTAGTTACCATCACTTTTTCCTGCACTGTTTCACTTCCACACGTATTTCAAAGTCCACTGGAAATCTATTTCTCTCTTTCTTTACTCTGCTTCATTAGTTTATAGCTGTCCCTCTTCTAGTACAACACTCTTGGTTATGGTCACTACAGAAGTCTTGCAATCCCTACATTCTTTTCCTTTCTGAAACTCAATAATCTTAGTCAGTCTGCCTTCCCTTGTGAATTTTAGGATAATCTTAACTATATCTATGAGAAATTGTGATAAGGCCTTGGAAAAAGTTGTGTTAAATCTATATATCAGATTGAAGACAACTAAGTTAGATCTTCTAATCCACAAAGATTGTCTTACATTTACTTAGATCTTTTTTTAGTTACAGTTATGTAGTTTTTAGCATACATTTCCTGTATGTGTTTTCTGAAACTTATAACTAAACAACTTTTGAGATGATTTTAAATGATATTATATTTTTAATTTCAGGGGCCTTATGTTCATCACTTCTGTATAGAATATGATCCTCCTATGTTTGTACTTTAAGACCTTGCCAAACTCATTTATTGGTTCTAGGTTTTGTTCTGCAGATTACTTGGCTTATACATATTAGCAATCATTTTCTGAGTGCATACAGCTTTCTTTCAACTATTTTTTTTTTTTTTTGGCAGAACCAGGGATTGAACTCAGGCCCTTGCGCTTGTCAGGGAAGCCCTTATTCCACTGAGTCATCTCCCTCACCCCTCTTTCAGCTTTCTGATACGTATGGCTTTTATGCCCTTTTCTTACCTTATTGAACTGCCTACAATTTCCAGCCCTGGATGGAATGAGAATGATGAAAAATCCAGTTCCTTTGGTTTCACCCCCACTTTAAGGCAAAACCATGAAGTCTTTCACCATCAGCTATGGTGTCAGCTATAGCTCTTTTGCTCATGTTGCTCTGGGGAATTTCCCCTCTGCTCTCTGCTTCTGTTTTACAGAGTTCTCCGTCCTGTATGGGTGCTGAATTCTGTCAAATGCATTTTCACTACCAATTGATGCAACTCTTTGATTTTTTTCTTTAGTGTGTTAACATGGTTGATTCCATAGAAATATTTTAAATATGACAGTAGTCTTGCCTTTCTGAAGTAAACCCATTAGATGGTGGTATAAAGTTCCTTTTATACTGCTAAAATCCATTTGCTGATGTTTTGTCAAGAATTCATGTGTCTATACTCATAACTTCATCTGTTATTTTCCTTTGTGTTTTCTTTTTCTCATTTAGCCATCAGAATCTCAGTATGAGGGTTTCCCGGCCTCTTCTATTTTCTGAAGCAGACTGTGTTTAGTGTTAACTCATTTTTTCTCTTTGATGGAGTTTGCCAGTGAAACCATCTGGGCCTAGAAATTTTTCTTTTGCAAGTTTTCAAATTACACATCTACAGACTGAGCATCTTTAATACTTCCTGTGTTGCTGTGCTACTCCAGTGACATAGCTCATGCTAGGTGGCCAGTGGTCCTCTGCACTCTTTGATGAACTAGTCTGTTTAGCCCAAGTTGTCAATCTGAAATTGGAGTTGTTTAGGACCTACCTTTGCTGACCTTTGATGACAAGAAGCCTATAGTGACACTCCTACCCTTGTTCTTGGAAATGGTCATTTGTGGATTTATTGTTTCAGTTTTCCTGGAGCAATTTGCAAACTCCATTATTTGTTTAAGAAATAGATCTGTTTCAGTCATTTTTCCCTATTTTGTCTGTTTTTATTTATTTGATTTTTAGCGCAGGGTCTACGGGATCTCACTATGAAAGTTGAAATTGTAGTGCTCTGCCTGTGCTCAGCCTCCCAAGACCTGAGATTACAGGTGCACGCCACCATGTCCAGTCTCAGTCACAGTCACATTGTGCCCTGGGGGTGGGGCTGGTGAAGCAGGCTAGGGATCAAACCCCAGCTGCAGCACTTTGCCTAAGCAGGCTCTTTAGTCCACAGAGCTCTCTGGCTGGCCCCTGGCTTTTGTTCTTAGCTTTTTAAATTTTATTCATCCATATCTGCAGTACCCAGTGTTTTCCTCCCTGGTATGGAGTTGGTGTGTATGCAGGATGCATCTGGTTTCCTGTTTTCATCTCCTTCCTTTTTCCTCTGTTCCCCCTTCCATCTCTTGATCCCCTTCCATTTGTGAAAGACCTGTCAACTCAGTTCCTATTTGTTATCCTATATTTTGCTTTCAACTTACAACTACACACAATGGAGTACTACAGTGCCATGAGGAAAGATGAATTTGAGTCATTTATAGAAAAATGGATGCAGCTTGAGAGCATGATGTTACTGGGTTTGTTTTCCTCTTCTTATATTAGGATCTTGATGTGGAATTATCAATTACTGATTTACAACTGAATTTTCTAACATGCAATAAGTGCTATGAGTTTCCATCTTCACTTTATGGTAGCCCTGTTCTACAGATTATGATATATTGTCATCTTCTTTAATTTCAATGCATTGTTTAATTTTCCTTTGAGACTATTTTTTTGACCCATGAGTTGCTTCTAAGTGCACGCTGATTTTAAAGTGTGGAAATTTTCCCATTATTTTTATTACTGGCTTCCAGGCTCAATCTCTAGTGATAAAAGAACACATCCTAGGGCCAGCCAAATAGCTCAGGGGATTAAAGTACCTGCAAACAGGTGCAGGGATGGGGGGGCATTGATCCCTGAGCCTGCTGCCATACCCGCCCTCAAAGTGAGCTGAGAAGGCAATTGAGACTGAGTATAGTGGCACGAATTTATAATCCTAGCCCTTGAGAGGCTGTAAACAGGCAGATCTCTATGAGTCTGATCTAGGAGTGAGACCCTGAATACCCTGTAGACCCTTCCCCAAAATACAAAAAAAAAAAGAAAACATTCCATTTATTTTTCAGTTCTTGTAAGTAGGTTGAAGTTTGTTGCTTGACTTAAGTTGCTCTTAATCCATCTTTCATGTGCTCTGGAAAAGAATCTGCCTTCTATAGCTGCTGGGAAGAGGTTAGGAGGACTGGTCCTGATGGTGATCCTCAGGTCTGCTAGCACCTGATGAGTCTATGTAGCAGTTCTGCTAATTGTTGAGAGTAGTGCTAAGACATAACTGCCACTTAACATGTGTCCCCTTTTAGTTTTAATAATTTTAAATTCAAGTATTTTATTTCATGTGTGCTTGTGTACAAGCGCACATTTATGTCTTCTTGATGCTTTGATCTGTATACCACACAATGTCCCTGTCTGTCTCTGGTAGTTTTCTTTTCTCTGCAGTTTATATAATCTGACACTAAAATAGCCACTTCTCCCTTTTGATTGATGTTTATAAATTAATTATAATGAAGAGATTCTATTTTACATTTGTGTATATCATTATATTTGGAATGTAGCATGCAGTTTAATGTATACTTTAAGCCACTAAATCAATATCTGTCTTTGATTTTAATATTTACTCCATTTAGGACATTTACATTTATTATGAGTATTGATAGTGTAGGAATTTAAACTTTCCTTTAATGATAAGTTTTGTTTTTTGTTTTGCCTACTGTTCTGTGACTGATTTACAGATATTTTAGAATTACACTTCAGTTCATCTTATCCATAGTATTTTACAGCATATATTTTTGAATAGTTTTTTTTAATACTTCTTTGAGATGGTTTTATTTGGAGATAAAACTTGACTATGTAGATGTAGATGTTTTACAAAATTCAGAAGTTGTTAGTAGCTGCTTCATGTAGTATTTCTTTAAAATGACCTTCTTTCTTTCTGGAACTTCCGTATGTGTTGCATCTTTTGTCGTAATCCTACAGGTTTCTAAGCTCTGTTTGGTATTGGTTTGTTTAATCTATTTTCTACATATCATTTGCACTGATTTCCGCTGTTCTACTTCCAGTCCACTGACATTTGTTCTCATGTGGTGTTGGGCCAGACTCCAGCACCTCAGGCACACTAGGCCAGGGGTCTGCCCCCGAGCCACACCCCAGCCCTGCTGTCCTCTGATTCTTCCCTCTTCAGTTCCATTATGCTGCTGAGCCCATCCCCCAGGGGCTATTTGTATAGTTATTTTAATCTTGATTCTTAGAGTTTTGCTTATAACATTTCACCTTGGTTCCTGATCTCTAGTGTTTTGCTGCTGAGACTTCATCCATCCTATTGCTAAGACTTATTTTTTTCATTTGATTCAAACATTACTTCATTGCTCATTGAAGAAGTTTTTGTGACAGTGCTTTAATTTCTTTCCTGATATTGGGCAATGATTCCAACATCTTCATCATCTCCCTGCTGGCATCTATTGATTGTCTTTTTCTCATCAACCAGAACCTTGTGCTTCTTGGTACAATGAGTGATTCTTGATTGAAACCGATACACTGTGGGAATTATGTTATGAGGCTTTGGATCTTATTTAATCTTATGTTGAACTGGCTGGCTTAGACCTTTCTACACAGGAAGGCTCAAGGCCGTCTCCTCACACCCAGGGGTAAGGCAAGTATAGGAGTTCAGATGCTCCATATAATTTCTATGATGACCTCTGCTTTGGGTAGGGGCAGGAGTGCCTGCTCCTGTCCACTGGCTCCCTCTCATGCTGCCCTGTGTTACCAAATCTCACTGTCTTAGAGGGCAGTAGAAAGTCCAGGCACTGCATGGGGTTGCAGATGCTGCTTTGTGGGAGGGGGAGCCCCTACTGCCTAGGAGAGAAGAGACTCCCAGCTGCCTGCCCAAGCCTCCCTGAGGACAGCTCAGCAGGGACTGTGTGACCCCTTGGTTCACCTCAGGCACAGAAGTCTGGGCTCCCACTCAGCCCCTGCTATTGTGGCTGGCCACAGTTTTGTCTGGGGTGTTTCTCCACAGTTACTTTGTAAAGGATTTCTGTCTTCCCACAGTGTTCACAGCTCATTCATTTGGGTAGAGAAGTCATGCTTTCATTGACTTTTTTTTTTTTTTTCTTTTTTTGCCAGTGCATGTTGGTATTTCTGGATTTCTGGTTTATTTACACTGACACTCCCAACATAAGAAACAGAAAGAAAACCCAGGAGCTCAGAAGCTTATTGGTTTGGGGGACTAGAGATCATGAGCCATCTGCCATGTTCTCTCATGGCTAGGAGCATTTTCACTGTTTCCACATAACACCCTGAATTATTGGATGTACTTAGAGAAAAAAATAAATAAAAGTATATGTATTCCATCTCTCCAGAAGCACAAATCTCAATGTGGTTTTTATCTTATCATTCCTCCTTACAAATATTAAATTGCTCCCATGCCCCACTCAAGTGAATCATGCCTGTGGTTCTTACTAGCTTTAGCTGACTTTACTAGTATCCAAAACTTTAAAGTCAGTGAAAAGTAGGACAAACAAGAAAAGTCACAGGAATTTTTCCACACCAGGACAGAGTTAATATTGACCCTTCTAGTAAGAAGAAAAGAAAAACTTCTTGAAGATTACTTCAGATAGAAAATGCTTATTGTGGATTTAATACTGCTGAAACCTTGATTTAGATGCATTCATTCAAAAATTCCAATTTAAAAAATAATCTTATGTGCTCAGCTTTTGGTGAGATATCCTGAAGAGCTTCCCTACCTTCTCAAACAGTGGAATTTAGGAAAAGCATCCTCCTCTTTCTGATGACTCAGACTCTAATTCTGAGCTTCTGGGACAGTCTTATGTCCTTTCTGCCAGGAAGCTGCAAGCTCAGAATGTGTTTCCAGCAGCTGTCAGGCAGATATCCCAGGCTTGGAAGGGGTGGAAGCGAGGAAGGGGAGCCTGAACACCTGATGAGCAAATGAACAGTGAATGCTCAGGATCCATGAATTGGCCTAGTGAACACAATCAGGGAATTTGACTTAGGTGGTTTTGATATTAATGTAGTTACTAGACTAATGTAAACAACTGAATATTCTTAATAACGCTTTGGGTGACTTAAGCTGCCCAAAGAAATGTAGGTATTAATGAAAAGAAGGAAAAAGAAAAGAAGAGGAGAGCATAGGGAAGAGAAAGAAGAGAGGAGCACAAAAAGAGAGGAGGGAAGAAGGAAGGAAAGGAAGGAAGAAAATGAAGGAAGGAAAGAAATAAGGAAAGAAGGAAGTAAATGAGGAAGGAAGAAGGAAATAATGAAGGAAGGAAATAGGAAGGAAGGAAGAAAAGAGGGAAGGAAGGAAGGAAGGAAGGAAGGAAGGAAGGAAGGAAGGAAGGAAGGAAGGAAGGAAGGAAGGAAGGAAGGAAGGATGGGGAAGGCAGGCAAAGTGATGATTGTGTTGGAAATAAAATTTCAGCACCATTGCCATCCACCATGAGTGTACAGGATCCATGGCAGGTGCTATAATTCTGAATAAGTCATGATCCGTTGTTTGAAAATGAGAGAGAAAAGGTTGAGATTGACCTTGAATTGCAAGAGGTCAACACTCGTGAGCAAAGAGCTTGATTAAACCCTGTTCTGCTCATGCCTTTTCTCCCATGAAAGGACAGAGGCAAGAGCCACAAATCTAAATCTAAACACGCAGACAGAAAGAAAATTCAACTTCACAAGGCTATCAAACAGTATGTCCCAGGCTCCAGTAGGCAGGTCCCCTCCATGTCCATAGATATGGAAAGGGATTAAGGTTTTCTCTTTCTAACAAGGCCTCAAAGCCTTCTGATGCTGCTGGTCCACTGACTACATTTTAAATTGCAGTAGTCTGGAAGAGCCACTTTGATATGTGTGTATAAAGGATAGTAATATGAATTTGATCTTTAATTAAAGTTATTTTGGGTAATTCATCACTTTTCCTTTTTAAAAAATGAGACATAGTCGTAAAAATTACATGGCTGCTTCATTCCTAATAGGACACTGAATAAGAATGTTGAATTAAGACCAAAAAGCATTCAGGGGGTGTAAGTGAATTAAAAGCATAATATTTGAATATAAAAATAAAATTGATATCTTAATAATAGTTTTAATATTCTCTAACAATATTAATCATAATTCCTAAATTAAAAATTAGTGTGCATGTTTTGACCATTTTTTAAAAAATTAAAATTTAAAATCATAATTTTTGTAACTAGGCTGATTTTCCATTGAAATCTGAAGCACCTTACTGTTGGCTACGGAATAGACATGAAAAGCTAAATCACATGCATACTAAACATCTCTCGATGAGTTAGATAAAATACATTAAGCTGAAAGAGATGGAAGGAGAGATGCTTATGTACCAGCTCCTCCTGTCCTGGGTTTTCTATCCACACTTAGTTTAAATCAAATCAAGAACCTTCTAAATATCAGTCTAAAGAAAGTGGCCATCTGAACAATGTATACTTAACTGTGTCCTAAATTACTCTTTCTATGGGCATCTCAACTGGTGCTGCTGAAGGCCTTGGGGGCCTTAAGGTGTGGGCTGTCATCACAAGATAACATGAAGTTTACCCTGAAGGTCCTCTTTGGCTGGGGTCTGGCACCCAGGTGGTCAGGTGCAGGAAGATCCATGTGGTCATCTATTTCAGAGGCCCACAGGCACCCACCCTCCTTGTTAGAGGTCTCTCTGCAGCTATGTGGGGCAGACCCTTCCTCAACCTCTCAGTAAGACCTTTCCAACTTCTCTTTCTCTCCATCTTCCCTGGTGCCATATTCCTCATGAGCTAAGATGATTCCATGCTGCTTTCCTCTTGGCCACACTGTTCATTCATCTGTTGTTTTCCAGAGACATGCTCTGAATGTAGGATACACCATGTTCCCCAGCTCCAAGCACTTCATACATACACTCCCTGCTTCTACATTCATTCAGAGACTGAGAGGAGACTCAGTGCAGAATATGTGCCCACTGCCAGCACCCACCCTGGCTGGCTCCCTGGTGCAGGGGTTATGCACAAAACTCCCTGAGGGTACTCCTGTTGGACATTCCGCACCATTACCAGAATTAAGATGAGATGCAGGTACATCCTCTCCTTTCTCTTTGGGAGGGTAAAGGTCTTATAGTTTCCAAAAATACATACTCAAACAATTGTCTTCCTCCACTCTGCTGGCCCTTTTGATAACCTGGGTGTGATGCAAGACATGAAGCTAGCTTTCAGTCACCTACTTTGAACTCCCCTGTACATGGTTTAGGTCCCCCTTTGGAACTTGACAGCCATTGTCTCCTGGAGCCTCAGCCAATACCTCAAACTTCACATCCTGTTAAATATTCTAATGGACCTCTAGAATCTCCAAGAGTGTTTCTGAAACTTCTCCCAACTTCAAACCTTCTTTTCATGGTTTGGGTCACAGGACTAGTATGGGATGCTTCTTATTAATGGTCCAGTGAATGTGGGTGTTGAAAAGACTTTTAAAATAATCTATTTAGATTTCCATCCTTTAGTAGAGCAAATAAACTGGATCCCAGGACGTACACTGAAAAAATTCAAGTTCTCAGATTATTGGTGGGAACCCTGGAAAAAGAGAATCCATCCTGACACGGAGCCTTATTTCCAAGTCAGTACACAGCAAAGAGACAGATTTTGCAATATTTGATTTTTTTAAATAGAGGGAGAACAAAAATACTCACCTGTTTTAAATGAAATTAATTCAGTCTTCAAAAAAGATTTAGTGAAGAAAATTTAAGCAGTTCAAATTTCTGAGACTCTGTGCTGGTGTTATCTGAGATATTTTGTTTTATAGGTTTGTAGCATATTTTATATTTCAAAATTATTTAGTAACAATGTTCAGGAAGAAATGTTCTGTGACTCTGAAATATTATTGTAAAATTTCTGAGGTTAAGGACCCAAGATAGGGAGCACTGATTTCTGCTGAGAGAAATTAATTTTTCTTGTGCTCTCATTGGACACCAGACCCCTTGCTACACCTGGGGAAACCAGGAGGCCTCTCTCCTCCAGATGCCTGCTTTTGACACAATAAAGCAGGTGAGAACAAAGATCCCTTAGTGTCTGAGCCAGATGTCTGCACTCCAGCTCACACCTTTACACAGAGAAGCATGTGCTGCCAATGCTGTCATATTGAGCTTCAGATTTTCCTCTTTGATGGGAGACAGAGACAAACACATTGTGAGTGTGAAGCTACCCACAACACCAAGTGAGAACCTAGCCTATAAATATCAGCATTTTCTGCTCAAGAGCATAGTCTGCAGGCACAGAGAGAACATGCTTGGAGCATTATGCTTTGGATTCATGGCAAATGGGCCTTGCCTACCTTAGTATTCACTCACTAGATCCTTCACTGGGCTTTCATTGAACAGACAATACAGGAAGAGGACCATAAAGAAGTTAGTAGGACAGAGAGCTTGAGGAAAAAACAATCCAGGCACACTGTCACAGCTGGGGTATCCAGGGTGATGCCCATAGCCATAATTACCCTAATCTAGCAGTAACTACTGTGAGAATCTGGAAGGCACTGAGGCACTGAGGCTACAGGAGAAAGGTAGCCCTTCTACCTTTCAAATTGAACACCTCCATCTCCCCCACCCTGCATCTCCTCAGCCAGGATCTTTAGCCTCTAAAACCACCAGTGTCCTAAACATGGGGTGAGGACAAGCAACTGTGCCAGCCACCAAATCAGTTCTTGAAACACACTAGCTCTGATGGCTGGGACAGTGATTCCCCTGTGCCTTAGAATGATGTAACTTGTTTTCTGTACCTTAGAATGATATAACTTGTTTTCTATTTCATTTTTATAGAAGCTCACAATGAAGTTTCAGAGGAAACCTAGACTTTTATTAATGGAAAGAGTTTTGAGACGGTGGGGCAGGGATGATTGCATTTCAGGTTGTACAAAAGATAGCTGTACGTGTTAAGTAGAATAATTTACTACTGTGGTCATTTGGAGACTAAGTATGACTGAGTTTTGGAAATGAATTTGACAAGGGGTGGGATGAAGTAGTTAGGATCAACCATCAACTTGATTGCCTTTGAGATATGCTGTAGGGGTTGGTAGAACTCACTTCTGGGAGTATCTGGATGGGTCATGGTGATGTGAGGTCTATGTCTGGTTATGAAGCGTTAGTTACGGAAACATAATGTGAGTCTCCTCATTGAAGTATAATATAGTAATGGTGTTTCACGTGTTCATGCAAATTGATTTGTTTAGGCAAGCTTTTCAATAGACCTGACCATTCTATAGAAAAGCATGGAAAGAAAGGAACAGAACACACTTAACAACAGTGGTCTCTGTGGTATTGTGACAGTCCCCAGTCACATGCTGGTCTCTCTTCCATTCCAAGCTGCACTCCTTCTGGGACACTCTGAGGCTTGGCAGGCAGACTGCTGGTGCTCCTGAGACATCCCATACAATGTCCTCTCAAATCCATGGGGACAGTGCTCTGCTTTATCCAGCCCAGGCTCTCCTAGTCCCCAGCACCAGCACAGATAGCCTAGAAGTAGAGTTCTGAGCTCGCAGCGGAATAAAAGCCCAGCAGAGCCCCTCAGCACTTTCTGCCTCAGTGCACTGCATAGCGCCGCCTCTCTCACCTACTGCACTGGCTCTCTGCATCTCTGCTGTGGCTGCCAAGGCACCATCTGCAAACCCTGGCTGTACCGCAAATGCAGTTCTGCTGCCGATGCTTAGCATGCAACCTTGATGTGTCACTTGCCCTGTGCTCAGGTTCTGCAGCCTCTCAGTAGGGAAGATGACAGCATTTATCACAGAGTTAAGATTAAACTTGTTAATCTGTATAAAGCACTTCAAGTGCTACCTGGAAATAATGACTATTAGGTCAGCTATTCTTACTAACTGTCCAGCATAATTCTTGTGGCAGTCTTTTTGAAGTATCTGGCTGTAGAGAGCTGGGCTCAGGAAACTTGAGCAGCAGAGGAAGCAGTATGGTGGGTTTCAGCCGGGGCTCTGCCCTCACAGTGTGGTCCCATCTGCAGACTCCTCTTGCCATTCCCCATGATAAGCAGGGACCCATTCACTGTCCTCTGGAACTTCCAGTTCCTTCTCACCTCTGCCCAATCACAAAGGCAACTTCCTTTGTGCCATTTTGTCCCAATAAGGTTATGCTTGGCCTTACTCCAGCAGGATGTCAGGTCATACCCAGGAAATTTCCAAGCTTTCCAACTGCCTCAGACAATGTCTTCATGCCCAGACACCGTGCACACTTTACTGCACCACGATTGGGCTGTACTAGTGGCCTGTTTCCCTCCTCTATGCTAGGAGAGGCCCGAGATCAGCCTCAGGTTGTATTGATCCCTCTGGTTGTAAGGGAATGAAGCTTCATAGTGCCAGTGGAGCACCACCAAGTACATGGGGCCAAGGGGATCTGAGAGAGCCTATGACCCTGATCCTCAGAGATCTAATCAGGCACTGGCCATGCACAGCAACTAGGCTTGGGCTATGGCTGGGATGGGGTTTTAGCCCTCACTTTTCTGGTGTGAAGAAAATCATTTAAAAAAAAACATATCTGCTGAACATATTCCAAGATCAAATGAGGAAAATGGATTCAATAGATGTTCATATCCAAGAAGATGGGTAACTTTTTCTTTCTTCTTAAAGCCCCCAGTCCTGAAAGCAAACAGACTTGGTATTTTCAGGTTGCACCAGGATGCCTTTAAATGAAATCCATGCTCTATGCAGGGCTGTCCTGGAGTTTTTGGGGTTTTTTGCTATTTCTGACCATACATCAGGGAACCCAGGCTTGTGGCCATTGACTGGGGACTCTGGAGTCCACTCAAGATAGAAAGTTGCTGGTGTTTTCTCAAAGTTTTCCTCAGTGAGACTCTTCAGCCCCAAAACTGCAGTAGCAGCAGCTGAGTCCTTGGAGGTCAGAGAACTGCACAAGTTCAGACTCTGCTCATGGGTCCTTCTGTGGAGTGTCCAAGTAAAAAGCAGAAAGAAGTATTTGCCCACAGCCACACTAGACATAGACTCAGGTGTACTGTTAGGAAGGCCTCGAGCTACCCACTTCCTGCTTTCTTCTTTCTTGGAGGGTGAAGTGTGACTCTTTCTCTAATGTGCAAAATGCTCTGCCAGATGGAGAGCAGATGAAGACACTGACCCAGACCCTGCAGTGCCCCCGTCTGCCTTCTCTTCTCCACCTGACTATCTCTTGATGGGGTTGAATATCTACAGATAAAGAAACAAGGGACTATCAAATAGAGCAGCTGGCCAGAATCCCACAGCTCATGAGTGCTGACACCAACATGCAATCCCATAGCTTCTCTAACACCCTGTGTGGCCATGCAACCCATGCCTTTGAGCGACATGTTTCTCTGTGCAGTGGGGATGTGGAAGGCAGAATAGCAAGTCCAAAGGTGGTGATGCCCTCATTCCCAGAGCCTGTAAGTGCATTGTATTGTGCAAAAAGGGAGAAATAAGGTGTAGATGGAGTTAACTTGCAAAGCAGCTAGTCTCAAAATAGAAAAACTATTCAGGATTATCTGGTGGCAGGGCCATGGAATCCAATCACAGGGTTCTTAAATATGGAGCAGGGAGGCAGAGACAGAGATGGGAGGGAGGCAGTATGAGAAGGGTTCTGCCCAACTCGGGTGGATCTGAAGAGGTAGGAAGGAGCAGTGCACCAATGATGAGATGGCCACTGGCAGCTGGAAAAGACAAAGGTGCAGATTAAATCCTCAAATCTCAAAAGGCTGGACTGCCCTGACTGCCGACATCTGGATCTTAGCCTGACAAGACCTATTTTAGAGTTCTGCCCTGCAGAACAATAAGGATTTCACTTATAAGATGCATTAAGTTGCTAAATCTTCAGTGATTTGCTGTAGCTGCAAATAGAAAGAAAATATAGTGCTTCTGTATAACTTGTGTGTCCCCAGGTTACACCACGTGGGGAAGGACATAGCTTTCTCAGAGAGGACAGCACATCTTGCTCAGTCTTCCTGCACTCGCTGTGGGAGGAGCCCACATCCAGATTCTCCTGGACATGCATCCTGTCAGTGGTCCCCTCCCCTGGCAGTATTTTGGGTAAAATTATGTTCAGTGATCACACATTCTTCCTACTCCTCTAGCCCTTCTCTGATGTCCACTGCGAAGACTGCCCTGCTTCAAAGGTACTAGGCAGCTTTCTAGCACCATCTACCTGCACCCTGGCCCCTCTGTGTCTGGGGGCCACACTGACCACAGTGGTAACAGACACCCAAGGAGACTGTCACATTCTGGAGTCTTTTGTCCACCATTCTCCTCCCTCGGTCTTTCTCCAGCTGCTTGGACTCACCTCAAAGAAACAACCAAGCTGTAATAGCATCTATAGCAAGACACTCCTGCATTCCCCCCTGAAAGGCACCCCTGCTCAGTTAGCTCCGGGAAGGCCTGAGCCCATTTCCTCTGGACAGTTTCAGCCAGTGCTTTCCCATTGCCCCAGGGCCCAGGGTCTCCTGCACACAGATACATCTGAGAGTGAACTTAGAGAAGAGGAAGTGAAGCCAGCAGGCACTAGGTCTGCCTTGACTCATGTGACCTTTAAACCTGCTGACTGTTCTGTGTTTACCTATCTGGCCCAGGGTTATGTCATTTCTTTTCCTCAGTTTCAGGCCTTGAGTGAGGAAGGGTGTCTTGCGCTGTACCCCAGTCCCTCAGGCAGGAAGCACTGCCCGGATGCCAGGTACAAGGACCTGGACACTGGGCACAGGGCTGTGGCACTGTGGCTTCCTGAACTCCAGGACAAGGGGCATTGTGCTCTTTCGATCTCTCTCAGCACCCCAGGACAAGGGGAAGTGTGCCCTCTCTCAGCGACCTACACAGCCTGGAGGACGGAGGAGGTATCTTCCAAGGCGCATTGGTAGATGAAGACAGAGGGAATGAACCGGGCTGCAGCAGGCTCTCCCCAGGGGCTCCAGGCAGGCGGCTGGCATCCGTCAGCAAGGAAGCATTCATTTTTTAAAATGGTAAAAGAAAAATTAAACTTGGTTTCCACATAAAAAACGAAGAATGAAAATAAAAATGGTTCCAAGTTATTTTATTCTGAATTTATTTTTAATGCCAATGTCAACAAAAGAGCTCTTTTACATGAGTCATTTTACAAAACAGAAAACACAATTTCCTGAAATGGCATTTTATAGAACTTAAAGGAAACCAGTATTTGACATGAGAAAGATGGAAAGCAACTCACTCTGCTCCGGGGGGGGGGGGGACATCTTTTCCTCTCTGATTCTGCTCCCTCTCCCCCCCACCCACCCCATGGAATTGGCTCCTCTCCCTTCTCTAGTTGCCCCCTGTTTTTCCCTTAGAGGTCTTTTAAATTGTCCCTTCCTCATAAAGTGCTCCTGGCCAAACTATTATTTTCAATAAGATTCCCTGTTATCTGCTTTCAACAAATAGCACAGCCCTGTGGTCTTTACAGCCCTGTGGTCTCCACAGCCCTTACCCTCACTGAAAAGGTGGTGATTATGCCTTCCGCCTCTAGGCACCAGGTGCTTGTTCTGTGAAGGACAACTGACACTACTGCCCTACTGCGTACCTGTTCCTTGGAGCTGCAGATTCCTAGAGGAGAAAAGTGGTTTCTGTGACTCCCAATGAGCTACACAGAGGCACGCAGAGGCCTTTGGGTCAGGAACGAGAACACAGGCAGCAGGACACAGGCACACCCTGCTCCCACTGGCCAACTGTCTGGACACGCTGCTCATTCTGTGTCCCTCACCAGCTGGCTGAGCATTGGGCACATAGTTGGTGCCCACAGCTGACCCCTGAGGCACCTCATGAAGCAGCCCATTTCTGACTTGTGGTGAAAAATGTAGTCAATACTTCCGCCTACAGGTTCAGAGCTGAACTTCCAAATGTAGAAGACAAATGTAGATTCACCAATGATCCTGCAAAGCCTACACCTACTCTCAGCCTGTAGATGAACATGGCACTCCTGAGTCCTTCCCCATCTTTAATTTACCTGTCCTCAGGGCTGGATCCCCCATCCCAGCCACTGATTATGATCACGAGCTCCTGCTGAGCACCACTTCACTTCGGATGGTTCTTCCCGTTGTCTTGCTCGGCTATTTTTAAGGCCTTACACTCTCAAGCCTCCTGCTCTAGACCAGCATGTGTCGAGTGAGAAGAAACAGCTCACCGCCACCCAGATGGAGTTCATGTGTTTACTTACTCAATGTGCACTTGTAAGTTGCAGGCGCTATGCTAGGTGTTTGTAAATAACAGCTCATGTAAGGCTGTAACTCCAGCTGCTTAACAGTGAGGCCTAGTGGGAGACACAATTTCAGACTCCTCCGAAAGTAATAGGGCTGCATAGAGCAGGTGGATACCTCACCCTGACACCCCACAACCTAACTTCAGTGCCCTTTCCTGGAGGAACAGTCCACTGTCTATGTCACCCTGCTGCAAAAGGCTTCAAGGAGTCCAGTCAGCACTTCCATACAGATTGCTGCTTCCCAGCCTCTCTCTGATCAAATCTCCATGCCACCCACCCCAGAAGGTGTCCCAAGTGTCAGCAGCCCTACCCATCCAAGGACCATGATCTTTTCTGCTTGGCCTTATGTGTCCCTGTGGATCCTGCACCTGGCCACAGCCCTCAGGGCGTCCCTCCTTGGATCTGCTACTGTCAGTCTACCCTCTAGTACTTCCCAGGCCATAGCAAGCTCTGTCTCCCAGCTTGCATTGTCAGTCTGTCATTTAGCATCTGAGTGCCTGTGAGAGTCCCCCAGCCTCTGTGAGATCCCCCTGTCCTGTCTTCTAGCATCAGGTTTTCATATAGAAATCTACTTCCCACTCCTCCAAATGATTGTAGAAAATGGAAATCAAATCTTATCAGTCCTTTATGTAAAATCAATGGCTACTTGCCTTTAGAATAAAGCAAGAAATGTTTACCCGGAGCCAGATCTATGGGCCAGTCTGTCTAGCCTCACCTTTCAACTGCCTCACACCTGTGTGCCTCAGCATCCCAAGCTGCACATCCCATCCCTGCCTTGTGTCCTTCACCCCTTAGCCCCTGAGGAGCAGCCCTATCCATATGGATGGAACCTTCTACATCATTAGAGCCATCAGCTACTCCTTTCCCTGCCTACTACAGAGAGAATAAGAACAGAAGCTAAGACTGCTGAGGCTTTCTGGATGCACTTAGCTCAGGTGCTGGCTGGATGGCCTCAGGTCACCTCAACTTTCTGTCCCTCAGCTTCCCCATTTGTACAGCAAATGACACTAAGCCATGTCACAGAAGCATCACCAGTTTCTCAACTCACAGCCAGCTCTTGAGCAGAGACAGTTTTTTATTTGTCCTTCCCAAATCCCACACTGGACACGTCCAGAACAGAAAGTTCAGGAACAATTTCCAGTGGCAGCAGATTCTGGTGCCCGCTTGTGTCTCACACACACATCGTGACACCATAGGGCCAGGGCGTTAACACAGGACACAGCCACTCTGGCCAGCGGGAGCTCGGGGGAGAATGTTTCTAAGGAAAGTGTCTTGGTTTAAGCCCACAAGCAACACATGCAACCAGGCCTGAAATAGCCAGTTGACACTTACAATATCTATAGCAGGATTTCAAATAAAAAAGATTTATTTGTCCAAAGAAGGAAAATAAAAACATCAAATGAAGTGGCAAATAAATATATCATACTTTGGACTAGGCAGGTTGCACAGTAGTAGCCCCAAGAATTTTCTTACATGAGAAATGGGAGAATTTGAGGCTTTAGGGGAATTTTGAACATGCAAAAAGATAGAAGAGTTAGTAAAATCTTTCCCAGATGCAGTAGTTGATCAACATTCCTAGCAGAGTGAAATCATAACCATTTGCTAAAACATTTCAAGCAGTAAAACAGTTGAATGCTTTTAATTCTGAATACAAAGCTCCTGTGTAATTATACACATATGACTGCATATATTACATCATAGCACTTGCATAGTGTAGTTTGCTGTTGTTTATATAAAATTGTGTTTCTTTTACTTTATGAAAGATGCGGAGAGTGTTTTAGATGAATTTCTGCAATAATGTTCATTGTTTATGGCTCACTTAAGTAGCTAAGATCCTTTAAGTGCCACCAGGCTTTAAGCACATGGCTTAGTCAGAAGGTCTGATGTCCGCTGCGACCACTGAGCTCACACGACAGTTGAACAACCCACTTCTCCAAGTCTTAAACTCATGCATGTGATTATTCACAACATTTAAAAATAGTAACTGTGCCAAAAATTAGGTTCTATAACTTGAATGAGGTAGAGTGTGAAGTTCTGGGAAGTGTGAGGCTCTCTGAATGTAGAATCAGATGATGCTGTCATGCAAAATATTGCCTAGTTCCAGGGTCTCTGTAAGTAACACTGCACATTTCTTTGGCATTGGAGTTAGACACTCTCAGATTCTAGCTGAGGTTCCATATTTGAGCTATCATTTAACCAGGACAACCCTGAGTTTCTCATAGAACAATCATATATATCAGCTTGCTATATATACTGGATGCTGTAGTGTTAGATGTATTACACAGACAATTCCACTAGATTACCTGTTACAGTTTATACTCTACTCATGAATTAGCATTTGAATTTCTACCCCATTTGGCCTGAAATTTCATAACTAATCATCTTCCTTTTGCTAAATGTGGTTTTTGTGCAACCCCTGCTAAAGAGAAAATGCTTTATAACTTGAGTAAGGTTAAGGTTTTCTAACTGAAGAAAATAAAAAGAAAAGATGATAGATATACATACATACCCATATATACATACATACATACATATATACATACATCCCTACATAAAAGTCTATTATAATTGGCTCCTATGACAACTGAAAAAAGTTGCAGTTAGTAGACTAGAGATACAAATGAGCTAATGTGTAGTTTCAATTTGGGTCCAAAGTCCAGAGACCCACGTGTCTTTGTCTTAGACTGAAGGTGGCAGCCCAAGCAGTCAAAAGAAAAGAATTTCCTCCTACTGGGCTTTTTGTTCTATTCTGATGCTCAGCAGATTGGGAAAGCTCCACCCACTCCCAGCAGGGAAGGCAATCCAGGTTAACCTCATTCAGAAGCTCACTGGCTCACAGACATACCCAGAGCATCTGGCCAAATGACTAGACTCCTCACAGCCAGTCAAGTTGACACATAAAATTGGCCAGTGCAGCGAGGTCCGTGAGAGGCCCTTCATTCAAGCTTAAGTAGGACACTGTTCCCAGAATTATTTATGTTTTTCTCAAGCCTTCAGTTAAAGCATACAAGAATTTTGGAAGGAGCTGTACCAAGGGACAGAAGGGCCAGGTGGATCTGAGTAGGAAAGAAGGAAAGCAGGGAAATGCTAAGAACAAAATGAGCTTCACAGATTTTCTGAAATATGACCAAGTCTTTTTCATATGGATTATCACATTTTTGTGTTCCACTCATCATCCATTCTTTTACTTTTATCCATTTATCAACTGGCATTCACTGAGGACACGCTAACAGTCTAGACACCCCACCAAGTACAAGGCCAGCTAAGGAATGGATGTGGCTCCCAAGTCCCCCTAAATTGTTAGCCATATTTATACAATTTCCTCAGTAGCAAATGTTAACAGAATCCCAGAATTGCTAGTTTGGAAGTTGCCTTAATTGCTAACTGGCCCAAGCCTACCTCCATCACTGAGAGTAACATCACCAGCCTGGGCCTTCCGTGTGCACTGTGTCTGCATGGCCAAGGAGCTCATGCCTCAGCTCTGGGTAGCACTGCATGGGTGTCTTGTTCTGAGTCAAGTCTTACTCTAAACTATGGTCTTCTCCTTTCAGTTTTTAGCTTCCAAGTCCTACTTGTATCACAAACATTAACACAAAACAGTAGTCACCTCCATAGATACACACCCTGTTCCTGTCTCCTCCCTGCAGTCTGATGGCCATGATGATGAAGAAGGTGATGATACTTCACAATTTTTAATTCATATTCCATGTCATGATTACTTTATAATTTGTTTCATTGTATTCTCATAGCTCACACAAATGTCCAACTGAACAGGAAAAGTTGAGAAGGGGTAAAAGTAATTTTCTCCATGTCTCCAAGAGAGTGAGAAGCTACAGTGAATTTTGAAACCATGACTTACCCATTTTTCCATTCTCCATCTACCACATTCAGATGGCTTTGTTTAAAAAATGCCAAAGAATGAAAACTAAAAGAAGATGTGTCCTCTGCAGACTCAGTGGCCCGTGACTACAGAAAACGTCTAATCGTATGTGAGCAGCCATCCTCATTGGGCCCTGGGACTCAGGCAGTCAATCATTTTGGGAAAAGAGGTAGCAATCATTCTCCCACAGGCACTGCCATGATTACTTTGTTTTCTCTGTACTTGTACTTCCAAGAACTGTCCCTGACTTCCTTTATGCACCAAGAGATGATAAACTGAAATTTACCAGACATTTTGGAGTGACATTCTAATTAAGTCAGCAATGCAGACTTTTGAAATACCATAAGCTTTTAGGAAGCACTTACCCGTGCAAGCACTTATGGCCCTGAAATCCATGGGTCTTTTCCATCCTGGAACTCACCAATCCTTGTTGGTAATTTTGTGATGATACCAAGCATGGAAGCAACCTTAGGATTCCAGCCTCAACACTGTGGTAATGCCTAGTAACTATGGGCCCTTGACTGGCTTTTCCTAAAGGCATTTTACTGTCAAATCTTTTGATAGTACATGTATCTGGAATTACTCATCTGGAAAATGTTCCATACCTTAAGTGATGACAGATGGAACTTAAGTGATGACAGAAGCTGGAACTTTCTTATTTGACCCAGGCAGACAGCTAAGAGAGCACCTTCCCTGTCCTTCTGCCTCAGTCTACCCTAGCCTGAGAATGCAGGATTTCCATACTGCATGCTATCCTTTGTATTTCAGTGTCTCCCTAAAGCCCCTCACAAGAGTTTTTGATTGACTCATGGACCAATCTTGAGACTCCGGGTGTGAACACTATACCCATATGAGGCCAGGCAGCCTGCACATAATATAAGAGGGAAAGAGGCATGCTCGCTGCTGCTCCTCCCTTTTGCTCTTGCTGCTTACACAATTGTTTGCTGCCATGAACTGCTGTCCTCTGCCATGTGCCACTCTGCCTTGGAGCCAGCCAAGTACAGACTGAAAGCTCCACAAACTGTGAGCTAAATAAAGTTTTCCTTCCTTAATTCTTGGCATCATGCATTTCATCTCAGGAATAAGAGAAAAACAATGAAGACACTATTATATGCATTTGAATCACTAAGAAAACTTGGCTAGAATACATAGCCCTCAACACAGCGATTCTAATTATTTTGGGGTAAGGTCCTGGAATCTGTATGCTTAACAAATGGCCCAGTTACCCTACAGAAAATGGTAAATGAAGCCATTTAGATTATCCCAACCTGAGTTCCTCAAGGAAGAGGTGAAAGTATTTATGGCTTGCTACTTTATTATTCAATGTGATCCTGAGGAGGCTGGAATACTGGTAAATGAAACAATATGAACAGAAAACATGTAGCTGGCTGTTTTGTATTTTGCAAAAGTCATGGCCCTGCCACACTACGCCATGGTGCTGTCCTCTGAGATACTTCTATACATCTGATAGGCTTCCTCAGGATAAAGTGATAGCAGCTGACATCCTCCAACACCATGGTTAGACCCGCAGAATTTAATCACTAAGAAACTTCCTGGTGCCTCATGTCAAGGCAGCACTGGAGTCCTGCAGCATCTCCTAGTTCCCAGCATCTACAATATTCAGTGTTGGGCCCTTGGGAATCCAGGGATCCTTCACATCAGGCTGGGAAGAAGACATGCAGCACAGACAGCTGAAGCTCAGGTTCTCAGTAAGTGAGGTCAAAGCTGGGTCTACAGTGAAGGCCAAGGCCACACCACCCAAAGCCAGCAAGACCAGGGCTGGCTCAGAAATCCCACTTAATATAGACTCCAACTATCCACGTGGACTAGAACAAAATATGATCTTCAAAGAAAAAACAGGAACATTGAACCTCTGAGCTGGTAAATGAAACAACCAACATCTTCCTATTGTTTTCCTTGTGCTCATTTCTGTTCTGAACAAAACAGACTGGAGAATCCCACTCCTGGGAAGACCTACATGGGCCAGCCTGAGAGAAGAAGGGAGCAAATGTGCAAGGCATGACTGAGGGCAGAGGGCTTCTCAACCCACATCTGCCCTAGTGTAAGACCCAAAGCCTGGACTGGCTCCCAGGAAACAGGTTCAGATAAGACACAGAGTCCAGTGGGAAGGAAACTAGGTCAAGGAGAGGCTTTGGAGTTGGCTGGGTGTGTGACACACCAAGCCCAGCTCAGAGGATTTCTGGTTTTCTGACACAAAGTTTAGCTCCTTTTTAACTGTCATATCCATCCTGAGAAGGGGTCACTGTTTAATGCTATGCCTGTATAGCACCTGTAATGAACAGTTGCTCCACTGACATGAGTGCTCTGGTTCCTTACCCCTGGCCTGCAGTGCAGGCAGAAGGTATAAGTGGGAACCAGAAGGGCCATGCTTTGGTCCAACTGGTCAAAATAATTTAAGTGGAATTGGAGAATCCACTATGATTCAACACAAAGAAGACTTACATTGCTGTTCTTATGCTACTAGTGTCTGTGCTGCTAGGAAGACTGGCCTGGCAATTGTAGGGCCCTGGGGTTAGGGTCTGGCCTACCCTAGGATTGGCTCCTCCACCTCTGCCACATCTAATGGCATAGGATAAGGAAGCTGGCTGCACTCTATTGGGAAAATAGGGTGATCTTTTTATAAATTGTTATTCAAACTCCCAGGAGAGTTGACTGACCTATCTCCAGTGTGATTTAAATACATGATTGCTGCTATTCATTGGGTCTCTGACCACTGACGCTGAACGATGCCTTCATCTTTGATCGTCATCTTTTGATATGCCACAACATATGGCATGGCCACTCCTATTTATAGCCCAAATAAACGTAAAACAATTAATTTAAAATTGCACTTTAGAGATCACTCATGTCTATGAGGAGAAAAAAAGAAAGTATGGAATTAGAGATTTAAGTCTTTCAGTTCAAAAGTTGTTGTTCTGCAGGAATTTTCAACATAATGGTGGTTCAGAATAGCAAATATATGGTTCCAAATTCATTTCCTGAGGCTCCTACAACAAGCACCACAGATTTTACAGATTGCAGCAACAAAAGTTATTCTTTTGAGGGTCTGTAGGGCAACTGTACAATCAAGGTGTTGGCAGGGCTTTGTCCAAAGTCCTGCAGGGATGTTGCTCTGCCCCTTTCAGCCCGCAGCACTCCAGGTACTGTCGGGCCTGTTGCACCTCACCACAATCTCTGTATTCATCTTTACATAGCTGTCTTCTTTCTGTATGTCTCTGTGTCCTGTCATGAATTCTCTGTGTCCCACTCTCTTCTCTCCTTCTGAGTCATCTCCCCCAGGGCCCACCCTAGTGTCATAGTTACTTTTTTACCATGGAGACACAATACCTGATACCAACAACTATAAGGAGAAAGGTTTATTTTGGATCACACTTTCCAGAGCTTTCCATCTAGTCAGTGGGCTCCAAGGCATAGCAATGGATTGTGATGGAAGGGAAATAGTTCATGGTATGGTAGCAGGAAGGAGAGAACAATCAAAAGTGGAATATAAACTTTTCTAGGCTGCACCCCTACCAGTTCACATCCAACTGTGCTTCACCTCTCAAATCACATTTAGCTATAACCTCTTCTGTGGAATAACTGGTGAGGATCATGCTCTCCTGACCTGGTCACTCCCAACAACCCTACCTTTGAGTGCATGAAGCTCCCAGGGGATGTTCAGATATGAGCCATCATGCCCAGCCATTGCATTTTAAATCTATTACATCTACAAAGATCCATTTTCCAACTGAGGTCATCCTTTTGTGTACTAGGGGTTAAGACTTCCACATATTTCTTCGGAAGATATAGTTCAAGTCACAACAGACTTCCAAATTCAGGCACTGCTGACAAAAATCTAGTCTTTAATTATTCCCAACTTTGTTCCTGTCCTTTCTCCCTTCATCACCAGCAGAATCATCACAATTGCTTGTGCATATCCACATCCCTTTTGTTGTGGTGGTGTGCTCTGCTCCAGAGCAACCAAATCAAGTAGCAGTACTGCAAGCCCAGCTGCTTCTGCAGTCCCAGAATCAGTGTCCATGCCCCAACTGAAATTCTGTGTGGTCCACACGAATGGTTCCTGAATGAAAACTCTACCCCTTGATCAATAGATTTGAAAAGGTGCTCAGTCCTCAGAAGAGGAACCATATTTTTGTCTAAAAGTCAGTAGAACACATATGGAGGCTCAATACTCAAATTATTTAGCTTCAGTTTGAAAGTGTATTTAATCCTTTTCTCTCTCCCATCTGCTCATGTCCAAAGTTGAGCAAGTGCTATTGAAAGCACTGGGAACAGACTGTGTGAATACTATAGAGCAAGCCCTGTCCTCACGGAGCTTACATCGTTTCTTCATTAACATTTGCTGAGCACCAACTATGCGCCTGCGGATGTTCTCCTTGACAGATTTTAGAAGAGGAAGTGCCATATTCTCACAGCCCACATTTAAAGAAAATTTCCTGTTCTTATCTGCAGAGCCTCAGCATTCTTTTCCTCCACATTTTACATTTGTACAACTTTCTTCTTAGGTTCTTCTTCTTCCACTATGTGCCACTAAATATCCTGAAGACATTTGACGTGGCTCTGAGCACCAGCCCTAGAGCATAGTCCTCTGCCTCTCCCATGACTCTAGTGTTGCAGAAAGTTCCCCTTAGAAGACTTTACAAGGCTGTGTGTAGACTCCACCCTTGCAGACTGGGTCTCAGGATCGCTAGCTGCCTGTTGGTAGGAAACTCAGGGAAGACTCTTCACTGTGCATCTGTTACCTCCTCTTAAAGATGGAAGAGACACAGGCAAAGGCAAGCAAGCCGACAGGTAGGGATCAGAATGGAACCCGCATAATCTGACTGTGAGAGGTGAGAAGCTGTCCTTGCTCAGTGCTTCACCAATCACAGGAGCCAAGCAAGATCTTCAAGATCACTAAGTGAACATCTTTGTGTAGCAAAACCTATGCTTAGGAATAGGGCATGTTTGTCTACTAAAATTCAGTTTTAAGAAAAACAAAATACAGGCTAGAGTTGGAAGATGCTTAAAGATTTATCCCAGCTATTTTTGTTCCTGTTTGCCTCACAAAGAGATAAGTGCTTTTGATTTCCCTTTCCTTCTCCTTAGAAGGCAAAATAGTCTTTACATTTATTTCCATAATAATCTTATAAGTTTGTACACTTAATAATGCTGGAAGGTAATTCTGGTTTACTCTACATGGCCTCTCAGAGCCTACCATGCTCACAGGTGGGGCTTTGGGAAGATGATTCGATGATAGGTGTATAATGCTCATCAGTGGATGGACACAGCTCAGTGTGATATTGAGAGATAGCATGCTGATGTGAGCCCCAAGGAGACCAAGGCAGAAGGATCCCTGCAAATTTGAGGCCAACATGGTCTGCATAGTGAATTCAAGGCCTGCCTGAGTTACAAGGGGAAGCCCTGTCTAAAACCAAACTAAACCTAAACAAATAAATAATAAATAAGTAACTGTATGTGATGTGAGGAAGCAAAGCCTGGTTAGAAGAGGGCCACTGGGGGTGTGGCCTGGGAAGTCAGCCTCCCTCCTCTGCCTTGATCTCCCTCTATATCTGGCTTCCACACCACGAGCTGTTTCCCCTCTGCCAGGCCCTCCTGTCACGCTGCTCTGCCTCTGCACCAGCTAACCGTGGACTGAAACCCCTATAACCTGTGAGCCAGAAGAAACCCCTCCTCCTTTCATTTGTGGGTGTTGGGTACAGGGTCTCCAAAGTGAAAAAATAACTAAAACATGGCATCACACCATTTTTAAAGGTGAGGAATGAGAGAATCTGGTAAACTTGGTAATTCTCTTAAATGCATTCAATAAGTGGAGTTGGACAGAAGACAGAGAGACAGATAGACAGACAGGTTAGGTGAGAAAATAAGTTAAAATTACATCCATACCAAGCCATGGGTAAACTTCAATCCTGGTGCTGAGGCTGTCTTCCTTCCTCTCCTGTTCTGCGCCCTTTGTGTCGCCCACAACTTGATGGTCACATGTGAAAGCACTCCTCAGCAATGGTCCTTTTCAGCCAACATGAGGACAGATGGTGTGGGGCCCTTGGTCATGCCAGGTTAGCTCACTTGAGAACAATTTAGTGCCTTTGTGGAGGGAGTGATTTTTGCCTACACGGTCTAAAAATACTACAGTGTTTTTAACCTCAGGGATAATGTTTGGCAAACAACTCATAGCAGATTTGCTTTTTTTGTGGATGTTGTCACATGCCAGCCAGATTTGTCTAAACAATGCTCTGACCAAGAAAAAGGTTTTGGTGTGGGTACCATTAAAATTAAGAGACACAAAATTAGAAAAGAAACTAGAGCCTGCCCTTGGTTTTACTTTGCCCTGAATCATCATAGTGTTCTATCACTCCACTCTATATTCTCATTTAAAACTTAGAGGTTTTGATTATAGTCACTTCAGTTCATCTACTGACTGGTAACACCACATGAGCCCTTTTTGATGATAGTATATTCCAAGACAATAAACAAGTACCACCTCTAGCCAGAGGTTCATCATTTAAGAAATTATATACATGTAATATGTATATATGCAAATATATATGCAAATGACCTAGAAAACCCACCCTTGCCAGGAATGTCCCTTCACTTTGAACCCTCTTCCCTCCAGAGCAACCCCTGACTGGCTCCTTTTCCTTACTCAGACATTAGTTGTGCAGATTCAGATTCAAGTCTTGTGGAAAGGAACTCCCCACCACATAGGTCAGGCTGTCTCAGTCTTATTATCCTGTTTCCTACTCAAGTACCTATGTGTCCCTGCCTTCCACTGTCCTCCCCCGGGCCTCAGTGGGACAGGACTTCCTGGGCTGGGTCACCTTCACTGTGCCAACCAAGGAGCATCTAATATGTGACAGTAGTAAGAATAACAGGAGGGAGATACTACGGTGGTGACAAAGTTGTGCATTTATGTAAAGTGCCCAGAATAGCTATATCACATCCTGAGGTCTTGATTAATGTCAACCCCTTGAGTTTTCCTGGAGGAAAGTTGTATGGGCTTGGCAATGACTTGTGAGTGATGGAGATCTATGGGTTGATAACCTACCTATCAAGTCTGTGAGTAAAGAACTGACAGCATTGACAAACTGACAAAGATGACAGTGTGGAGGCTGCCATTCCTACCAACTGAGAGCTATGTGCTAGAATGCTCTTGTGAGGTACACAGATGCACACACGGGTCTGAGTAGAACATTCCAAGGGCTTGCAGTTTCTGGCTAATTCATTTAAGACATGTGAAAGAATTAAAGAAAGAGGAAAACCAATCAAAGGAGACATTTAGGACTGCCACATTAAAATAGGTACAGCAGAAACTGTGAAAGGAAAGGAAGCTGTTCAAAAGGAAGAAACAACTGGGAGGAGAGAAAGGAAGAGAGAAAGAAGGAAAGGAGAAAATATATATGAACCGGCTATACATATTGTACTGCTAATTTCTATTGGTCTATTGAAAGGAACAGTTAAGGCTTAAACTTATAGTTCTTCTTTTTAAATTTTTTAATCAATTTTGGACTAACTTTGTCTGCTTATATCTGGTAATCTGAACAACTAATTTGAAGACAATATACAATATAATAACCATTGTTGAATTCCTGTTATTTTGTTTAGCAAAATTCTGTATCATTTCTAACGTAATTTTTTACTATTTTTATTTTCCTTTAAAAACATAGGCTCGTGGTTGCAGGAATGGTGGGAAAACAAGATTTTCATGGTGTGCTGGGAGACTGAAACCCAGAGCAGGTCAGCTGTAGGGTCAGACTGGCTGTCCATCCAGCTGCATTTATGGAATGAACTTAAACAAGTTATCACAAGTAACCGATTCTCTCTCACTTCTCATCTTTAAAAATGATGCTGGTACCACTAACCTCCCAGTCACTGGAACCGGGAGTTCTGAAATTAGCACGCAAATAGCTGTAGTCAGTAATGCCAACAACCCAGATCTCACTCAATCAGGAGGGCTTTATTCATTTACTATTTTTAACTTTTACTATGAATATAGTGAACACAAAAAGAAATGGAGATTGTAGTTTATTCTTTAAAAATGATTTTATTTTAATGGTTTAATTTTGAAATGATTATAAAACTCACCAGAAAGGAAAAAATAAAAAAGGAAAGCATCTCCCTATGGTGTCCTGGAAGCTCATGTCTTGTGAGTAAACGTTCTCCGCAGCCGCAAATAGGGCTCTTCATTCACTTCCTCTGAAAGCAGGCAATGCGCTCACAGAAAAAAGAAGTGGCAAAAATTCCTCTAACCTTTCCACTTTCCTGCTGTTCATTTGCACTCAGTTTTCCTCTGCAAATTTTTGTTTTGAAGAGGACAAATCAGGCACTAAGAGACACTGTGGGCTCCCGGAATCCTGCTGTGTGGGAGGTGCAGCCCCATCCTTCAGCAGGCTGCTCACCCCTGCTCCTGGAAGACAGCCAGGCTCAGGCTGAGGTCAAGGGCTGGGCTCGCCCCGAGCAGCTCACTCAGACACTCATCGCCACCAGGAAAGACAGTGTCTGGCACTATCGGGGAGCCAGGGTGTGTCATCTGTTCCACAGATTCCTACTCCAAAGTGCTGGCTTTTGCAGGGTGTCAAAATGAACACATTTTAAACAAATTCTATGAAAGCTTATAGGGAATCCTGGGTGAACTAGCACCAGCATTTCTGGTTTATCATGCTGAAGCATCAGCCCATGAGCAGCCAGATGCTAGGCCCCAGAGAGGGCTCAGCCCTGTCTACTGTGTGTTAGTGATGCTGTGAGGGAGGCCTGAGAAACACCAAAGAGCTGATGTTAATTATGCACCAGGTGTGAAGCTAGACACTTTGTGGGAACTAAACAATGGAATCTTTGCAGCTTCTCCCCAAATAGACGCTAGCACTCCCATGCTGCATATGGCACAGGATAATGAAATTCCTTGCCCAAAGTCTAGCAGCATGTCAGCCATAAGCCTGCATAATAACCTGGCTCCCAGAACACAGATGTCACCAGATTTCCCTGATGCTTCCCCGTGACTCAAGGTCCATGATAGATTATGCAGACAAGATAAAGTGTGTGGAGCAAGAGAACAGAATATTCGCAGCAATTAACACAACAGAAAGTTGTCACTGCATAGAAGGTGAGTGTGTGAGACTGGGCTGGCTGCAGCATGGAGGACAGAGTGAGAAAGAGGAGAATGCAGGATGGAGCTCGTGGGTCTCAGCCTCGGATGGAGGAGCCTCCAGCCTGTCTGTCTCACTGTTTTTGGATTATAAATCTCGCTGATTTATTAGTGTCCCAAGTGGCTTGTGCTTTTTCAGATCTTCCTTTTTAAGGTCCCTGTGCTTTCTGACATCCACCAGATCACTTTTAAGATGTTCGATGGCTTTTACACCCTGGTACTCAGACAGGCAGCCTCAGATGGCTTACATGCTCTCCCTAAAAACAGTTGTACTCGCTCCTCCCCTTTTCTGTCCTGTTTCTTTCCTTCTTCATTTTCTTTCCTTTCCTCAATTTCTCTGTTCTTTCAATTCCCTTCTTTCTTCTTTTTTTTGGTATAGCAAATTCTGACTTATCACAGAGACCCAAGTTTTCATGTCACCTCCCCAAGGGAAGTCTTTCAAATCACAGTCCACTAGATTCTAAGCTACATGCGGGTGGTGACATATATTTCCTTTTCATCTCTGTATCCACATGCCTAACCCAGTTCCTGCTGGATAGGAGATTTTTGTGAAGTTCAATCATTTAAATTCCATAATGATAAGGATTAGGCAATATAACTTTTCTCACAATTGTATTTCCAGCACCTAATACAATGATCTATGTATAGTATACAACTAATAAAAAATGAATGAGTGATATATCAGAAAAAAAGCTATTGACAACACGTACACCATTTACTACTGAAACCCCTACAAAAGGTTCAGTCTTCCACACAGCAATGCGGGCAGTGGATGAAAGAAGACAGAGAGAGAATCCTGCAGGTGAAAGGGGTCTGTCTGGGATGACCAGCTGCTCTCAGTGGAACAAAGGGCCAAGAGCTGAGTGAGCTCATCTTTTATTGATAGTAATCAGGGAGGAGGGTATGTGTCAAAGCACAGTGCTGAGAAGGAAAGCTCTGCAGGCCTGGCATGCAAGGAGAAGCAGCCCTTGTGCACCAGGCAGAGGCCTCACCTAGTGTGCAGCAATAACTCATCGTATGCAAGGCTGGAGTCTTTACTGCCAGGAAGGTGTAATCCTTTTTTAGTCCTATGGCCTCAGCTAAGATGTTATCTCCTGTCTTATCCCTGGAGTCTCACAGGCTCTTGCTTGAGCATCTGTTCAGCCCTGCTGTGGGAGGGGAAGGAGCCATTTCTCATCTTATGCCACAGTTTTGCCATCCTCAGACTCATCCACGCCTTAGCTAGACTTGATCACGTTCTTTTTGACCAATTAAGGGAACATCTCCTTCTACATAGCCAGTTCCACATAGTTCAGAAAATAGGGTTGAAGCAAAAGTCAAAGTAAAGGTCAGATAAAGATGGGTACTAGGAGCTTCATTTCTCTAGGGAACATGGCCTCATGGTCTCCCACAGTTGGCCACTTTCTCTTTCTACCACGCTGTCTTCAATTCTCCTGTGGCGACAGGTAGGAATTAGACTTGGGCTGTCACTGTGGTCTAGTTCCTAACTAGATATAAACATGTATTTTTACATTATTTTACAACACAGGAAAAAATAATGCACTTCTCTATGCCCAGTTTTTGAGATGCTTTCCCATAATCATTCTAGATTAGTCAGACTAAAAGCCTTTTTCTTGTCCAGCAGGACCATGGCAAGAAAGACATGAGCAGAGACTTAGCAAAGGATGTGTGTATGGGTGTGTATTGGGGTGTGTGGGTGTGGTTTTCACTTTCTTCCTGCACATGAAGCCCCAAGCCCAGTGAATAAAGGAGCAGGGACCGGCCTGACACAGAGCCACTGGGGAGTGGGTGGCCCGGGGCACCTGGCTAGTGCTGCTCAGAAGAGAAGGTGTACCAAGCCAACAGCATAGATGAGACAACCAGAGGTTGTCATGGGTGGACTGTGTCCTCTCAAAATTCATGTCATTATCGGTAGTCCCAGCATTTTAGCAGGCTGAGGCAAGTTTCCATCCATGCTAGGTAACTTAATGACAGGAAAGAACCTGTCTCCAAATTGAAAAACTTAACAATAAAAAGATCTGAGCATCTGGGGGTACAGCTCAGTACAAAGGTCCTGGGTTCAGTCCTTAGTCCTGCATATGTGCACATGCATTCAAGTACAGGCTACCAGCACTTCAGAATTGGACCTCCTTTGGAGATGACTTCCTTACAAAACAGTCAAGTTGAAATGAGGCCAGAGTGAGACCGAATCCAGTGTTACTAGTGACATTTCAAGGAAAAATCTGGACACAGAGACAGCGAGATTGTTATATAAAAATAAAGAGGCCAGTTACACCTTACAAGAGATTTCCCTAGAAGGTCTTGTGACAAGTAAGCTGAACTGTCAGCTTGATTGACCAGGGAGCTACCTGGGGGATTAGTGAAGCACACTTCTGGGTGGGTCCAGGTGGCCACGGAGGGATGACCATGGGGACTCTACCTGGTCCCTGGCCCCCTCCTCTCTAGCACTCTCCCCTGCTCTGCTCCTAGGCCACTATGAAGTCAGCTGCTTTGTGCCACAACTGGCTAGATCCAGCTCACCTTGGACAGAATCCTCTGAAGTCATGAGACAAAATAAACTTCTCCTCCTTAAATCATGTCTATCAGGTATCTGAAGCAGCAACACTAGAGCTGACTAATACAGCCCTCAAAAAGAACCAATACTGCAGGCATTTCCATTTCATACTTCCAGTTTTCAGAACTCGGACAAAATAAATTTCTGTTTTTTGACCCACCCAGTGCTTGGTACATTATGATGGAAACCCTAGCAGGCCAATGCAGATCCAGGCCACGCAGCTGAGCAAGTAACTTACACAGCAGATCACAGTGTTGTTTTAAATCACAATGCACAAACACTAATTAATAAGGTGAATAAATTATTTGAAACTTCTTAGGCTTCACTTCTCACAATTAAAAAGAATTTCTAGCACCTATAATAATTGAATGCCAATAGAATACCCATCCCTGACAGGACTAAACAAAAAAAGGGGATACAAAGGAAGGACCATTCAGTGTTTATGTATACAGAATAGTTAGAATAAATATGCAATTACTTTTGCATAATTCTATAAGAAGAAAGATTTGCACTAATAGTGTTTGGACAGGATATCCTGTCTGCTTCTTATACTATGGATAACCATTACAAAAATAACAATGTAAAAAGTATTAATTATTGAAACTGTCCTATAAATCAGCATTGAAGAAAAAAAGATAGGTGTACAGCTACATTCTCTAAATTCAATGAATAGAGGGATCTACTCTAATAGTGTTTGTAAATAGAATATCATGTCTGCACCTTGTACAATAAATAACCACTAAGAAAACAATATGTAATATATTAATTATTGAATCTGTCCTACTATTTTGATTTGAAACTATCTCATTTGCTATTTGTTCTTCAATAAAATTATGGGAAAAAAAGAATTTCTTCCATGGTTCATAGTGAAATTAAGTAAAAAAAAAAAAAAAAAATTTTGTAAGTTACTTAGCAAAATACCCAGCACATAGCTCACATTTAGTGAGTAATTATTTTAGTATCTCTTTTGTAAATTCAGTTATTTATCCATATAAACATACATTTCTTAGAATGTATTTTAAATAGTGTGGGATAGTATTACAGAATTAAACATGAGTAAGAATACATATACAAATGCAGCATCACAGGGCAAGTACCCAGAAGAAGATAACGGGCCCTTAGAAAAACTGCACAAGTGGACACAGGTTAAAGCAGATGGAAATTAAAGTACACCAAGCTCCTCTTATATAGCTGAAGTATAGCTGCATAAATTAATTGTTATGTTTATTTCTTATAGTAAGCCTAAAATATAGGTATTATTATTCCTCCAGCATAGACATGGAAATTAGTTAAAAAGTCAATGTCAACATGCCCTATATCCAGTAGCTAACAATGGCCACAGAAAGCATACAGACAGGGCCCTGCAGTCTTTCTGTTCCCCTGCAGGTCTGTGATTCAACAGGTCTTGGATAGCTGAGGAAGCCATAGTAACACTGAATCACAAGGTAATTCATATCAGCATGAATGTGAAGTTGAAGCCAGCAGAACCCACCTTCCCCGGGCTGCTCCTCAGGAGTCTGTCCCAGGGCTCTGTGCAATCAGGACGTGCTGTATAAGGACATGATGTGACATTAAAGAGAGCCTTAGGGTTGGGAGACTTCTGCATCTTGTGGCTTCAATTATTGTACTACAATTGAAAGAAGAGGAAGTCCAGCCTGCACACAGGTCATGCCTCCCCAGGTTTGCGGTTGCATTTCACAAGAAATAAAACTAAAAGGCACATCTGAAAAGGCTTCTGCCACAGGACACTGCTTAGCATTGAAAGCACTTCAACACCTTGCCTAACGGTTACCAGCTCTCTTGGTTCTCCAAGATTCTGCCATAGGACCTTCTTCCTGGACACAGAGATCTCCACCCAGGGATCTTGGCACTGTGCAGACTGTCCAGGTAAAGTAGCGGGTCGGTGTGGCTTGAAAGGGTATCCCCTGGCACATCGCTGTCACAAGTGATCCTTAGGAAACAATCCATGCCAGGCCTTTCCTAGTATGAAATGCAAGCCTTTTCACAGCATCCAATGAGCACAGACATTGCTATAGTCCTCAGCTTGGGTTTTACAGCTCACTTCACTCTGTCGGGAAGGAGCTTGAGATGCTTACTAATAAAAACATAAGAGGCTCAGCATTTCCATTCTACTCCTCCTGGAGCTCAGGCTCCTGACAGTGTTCCTGATCACCGATCCCTCTGGGTTGGGCTTTCTTGGTGACCATCAACTCATAGAATGACCTTGACTCATTAGGTCACTCAAAGCAGATGTTCTCTCTTGGAATTTGGTGGAAAAAAATGTTTTCATATGTTCTAAGTTAACAGTGCTTTGTTGTAGAAGATGTAGCATCTGGAACCATGCAGCCATCTGGCCCCTCTCAAGGGCTAGAAGCCCAAGAGTTAGATTAAAGATGGAAAAAATATTCACTCTGAAGTGGCACCCAGTTTTTATTGAAGAGAACAAACAAATAATGCACAGGAGTGAGAGAAAATATAGTAAATGTCACCAAAGTGCTTGTTTTTAAAGGATTCTGATGTGACTGGGCTTTGGTAATATCCACCTGATAATTCCATCATGAGCTTGCTTCTCTAATTTTTCTCTTGCTGTCTATATTGTGTAAAATTTCTCAGCATTCTCAGGGCCACCTGAACACAAGAAAGAGGTATTTCAAAAATCAGAGAGAGTATGGCAATACTAGCTAACTGGATGCCTACCAGAGAAGTGGCAGGCCTTGGAAACAGTAAATAAAATAGGACCTGGAGAATCAGGAAGGGTACCCAGTACTGATGTAACTCTGGTTCTAGCCAGCGAGGTGGCGGGTCTGTTAATTTACTCAACCCATCCACCCTGCCTTGGGCATCAGGGATTTTCTGCCTTGGTTTCCAGATAAAGAGCTTAAGTATTCAAAAGAACTTGCTCAAGGTTGTCCAGACGGTAATGAATTCTGTAGCAACTCAAAATGAAGCTGATCTTCACCAGACACTGACCACTGTGTGTATTAACTTGTTTGTTTTCAGCTTGCTAGAGTTCAGTCTTGAATCTACTCCTACAATGGTCTGTGACATCCAACACCAAAGGGGGACTCTGACATGGCTCTGGGAATCATTGTGCAAACAAGGGATATAACTTCCTGTACATTTGATCAGCTCTGGCCTTACCATGAGGGGAGCCTAACTTTTGCTCAGTCTCCAGGAGTCAGTTGCTTTATGGAAAGATGATAGAATTTGGAGCTGACCAAGACGGTCAGGATCATCAGTCTACCACTTGGACCATGCATGTTCTTTCATCCACAAGTCTCAACTCTTGTATGTTTCTAATGGAGCCAGGTTACATAATATCCATTCACTAGTAATAACCTTATTATAGTATTTATATCAAATGAAATGTATGTATTGGCTTCTTTCTCTCTCAGTTCCTTTTCCTTAGACCAAAGCTTCTCTAACCTTATTCACAAAATATGTTCAAAGTTATTTGGGAATTTATCAATATACTTAAATATCTGAAACTTTATTTTAATAATTTCATTAGAGAACGATTATATATCACAGTTGTATGGCTTTGTGTAATCCACAGAGCCTTTGGATATATGTTTTTACCTAATGATCTTAACAACTTAACGGAGTAGGCAGGGCATATACTAAGTCAGTCAAAAAACATTGAAACTGAGGCTCCAAGAAGTTCCGTGAGAGTGGTCAGTGCAGTAATATGAAAAGTAAAAGGGCTTTGAGATCAGTCAAAACTGATATAAATCTATTGTGCAGCTTGAGTGTTTTTGGGGGTGTGTGTGGCTCGCCCTGTGTTCTCTTCAGCCTGCTGCTGACAGCTCTGTATAATGTGAAATGGGGATGAAAAACACGCTGTAGGTTGCAGAGTGAGTGTGCATATGTCTGACACATCCATTCTGTGAATGGATGAATGGCAACATTTATTGTTGTGCAGAGGCCAGAGGGTGACAGCGAGGTCTACGGGAACCCTATTCTGACTCCTACTCTGTGGAGCACTCCAGCAACTTCCAGCTTCAAGGTCAGAGTTTCCACAGAATTGGTCTATCTTCTGAATCTTCATAGTGGCTCTCCTAAGTGTATTCATACTTTTAACAGATTGAATCTGTAATTTCCCGTAATTTTGCAAGTGATAAGTTAAAATGAGAAGCCTTAGTTTAAGTATGAGCAGCTCAGAAAAAAAATGAGGCAAAACAGAACTGTGAGGAAAAAATATCATCAGGGTTATTTTTGGTGACTTTTGCTTATGTTTAGCTTCATGGCAGAATTATTTGGAAATGGTCTTGGTTATTCTACTTAATTTTTTTGCTTTATTGTTTTCTAGTCTCTCACTTCTGGCCATGTATAGGCATATACCAAGCATAATACTGTTTCCATATGCAGTACAGAACACCACGTATTATAGAAGCATGCAATACTGAGGTGAACTAGTATAAGAAAGTCCCCTTTATTACTGATTTGTAGGCTCCATTGCCACATTGGCTAACTTCTGGACAGTGAATATCCACGCTTGCTGTCATTTTAGAAGATGCACCTATTTGTACCTCATGAAAGAAGACACTGAAGCGTTCAGAGTCTCCACACACTGCCCATGTGCCACGGTGACCAGGAGGATAAGACAGGAAGTCCCTGGGTGTGCCTGAGCCCAGGTTTCTGTTCCAAGTCTGGTGCTGATACCCTCGTGCATGGTCAGGAGTTACGGCCACCACATAACTTTCTCCTCTTTGTAATTTTAACTTTTAAATGGTAAATAGACCTGCATATGTTTCTAGGATAAAAAAAAGTTATGATTTATGAAAACACCGTGGAATAGTTAAATCAGGCTAACTAAGATATCCATCACCTCAAATACTTACAAGATAAAAAAAAAATTTAATTTATAAAAGTGCACAGTAAATGATTACTCACTATAATCATTGTGCTCTTCTATGGATCTCAAAGACAAAAATCTAATCCTCTTGTCTTCCAAGACTTTGTACCCTTTGGCTATCACTTTCATACTAACCAACTGCATTTTGAAACTCTCAGGTATGCCACAAATATGATCATAATTATGTGTTTTTAAAATTTGGAAGTAGGGCTGCTCATTGAAACACTTCTGCCCCAGTACTGATGCACGAGGAATGGAATCTGCCAGGTTGGAATGGTGCTGCAGGGATGCACTGAGACGTAAGGGCTGGGTGCACATGAACATTTGCCACCACCTGCTCAGGCCCCTGCCTGGGACTCTGGTCAGTGCCCTTGAACTGCTTTTGACATAAAATCCAGTCTGGCTAATAGCCTGGACCGAGCCTCTGAGAAGGTAGAAGCCCTCCCAGAGTCCCTGAGGACTTGCAGTTCTCATAAGCTCTGTGGAAACTCCACTTCACCCAGGACACTCAAAACTGGGGGAGCTGGGTGTTATCTCTGACAGCAGCATTCTGGTCTGTGCACCTGCCTGCTGTGGCTTTGGTCAAGTGCGCTCAAGTCATAAGCTCAGATGTTAATGTGTTCATTCCCAGGAAAGAAAGATACCCAGGGTGTGGAGTGACACTGCTGGGAAGAGATTCGGTGAGTGGTGAAGAGCTTCCACTACAGGAGCTGGATTGGCTGAGCTGTGTATGAGGGGACACGTGTGTGGACAGGGCTCTGGGAGCCAGCCTGCCCCTGACCATCTACAGAGCTGGTAGCCCTCTGATGTCTCCATATTTCCCTCTCTTGTGGGTGGAGCTGGGTGTCAGCTCCATCTCTCTGTGCATCCTACACACAGCACCCCACTGTCTCACCCCACACTCTCTCCTCAGTTTCAAGTTCTTCCCAGAACATTACCTACCCAGCCTTGGAGAAACGTGTTTCCTGGGTTTGCATCCAGTCTGGTGCTTCTTAGGAATGGGAGTTTAGGGCAGTTAATTAACCTCCAAGATAGTCACCTTATCCTTCATATAATATTTTTAGAACGTGTCTTCCAGATTTGTGATGAGCAAAGAGATGAAGTAAATATATTAAAAGTAGACATTGTAGTGCACTCTCTAATATAAGTGCAATTAAATGACATTGTCTATTATTATTGTCCATATAACTATCATGACTTCATTTTATTTCTAAATAAACCTTGCCAGACACTTGAAATGTATTTTTTCAGTTTTTCAAGATTTTGACTTAAAGGAGGCCTATTTTAAAGTGATTTCTATAGAAATAATAGCAAATTTGTATTTATTTTTATCACTCATTTACAAAGCCTTTGTAATGTCTTAAAATTCCTCAAATTTGAGGACATTCAAAAATATTAATATTGCATGAAAAATCCTCGAAATTCCTTTAGAACACTTTTCTTGCCAATCTCAAATCCCTGGGGGCCTTGATGGGGCCGCTACATAGAAATGGCTCAGTGGCTATCTGCTCAAGCATACTTGCATGAAGGAGAAAGTTTACAAGGCGCTTTCACTTCTGCTATCTCATGGGTCTTCATAATAATCCCACGAGCAGCAAACAGTGAACACCTGCAACCCCATGCCTCAGAGTAAGGAACTGAGACTTACGCCCTACCACGCACTGGCCAGTTCAGCCTACTCGGCCTTAAGGACCTGCCTCACATCTGGCTTGGTCAGTGATCCCAAAGAGAGGAGGGAGCAAGAAGCAGGTCATTACACTGAAGCAAGTTGAAATTGGAAGTTAGGTTCTAAACACAATCCAAGTCACCAGTGAAGGGATGACCACACCTGGTTCTATCCTGTGCATTTTCTTCACTAGTCAGGTTCAGCTTGGAAGGACACTCTGAATGGAATGACAGAATTATTCAATACAGAAAAATCTGGATCATCTGGATAGTTGAAACACAAGGCAATCCAAATTAAACAACGTGGCTTACCTGGGCTTCTGGTGTGTGGTCAACGGCACTGTGATGATTGCTGTTATAAATTACATTAGTCTTGGTCCAGTCTTAATTAGATTACCTGAGCTTTCATGATTTCTCATTGGATCTTTATTTTGTCTCAAACCTCTCTCAGGCTCTTCTTCTCATGAAACAGTGATGCAGAAAACAACCAGCTGGGGTGGATTGCCAACTGGTGGTCAATTTGTAACACCCAGCAGAACTGAACTGGCATGGTGCTGGGTGTGGGAGGCCCATCTGGGGATGAATGCCAGCAAAGGATACTGCAGAAGCCATTGGGAGGCTGTTAGGGAGCTGCTGATTCTCTTGGGTTATGCTGTGTGGGCTATTCCTTGTCCTGATGGCCTTCCTGATGAATTTGGCTGTTCTCATTGGAGGAGGAGCTTAGAAGCTCACCTGGAGCATTGCTTCCTAGCTCCGAGGGGAAGATAGTACACAGCTCAGTGTCCTGGAGAAGCTTGTCACGTTGACTTTCCTGATGGGATCTCAGCTTTCCTCATCCTCAGAGGAGCTCTGTACCTCACTGTTGTTGATGATAGCTGTTGTGCTTGTGGGCAGAATCTCTGGTTCTGGCTGGTAGTGTCTCTTCCTCGTTCCAGTTCAATCCCTCAGCCTGCTGGCACAGGCATTGTAGCTTCCACCACTGGCCTTTGGACCTTTGCAGCACAGATCCCTGAAACAGGCCCATATGAGACATTGTGATGAGCTCTAGGCCTCCAGTTGGTCTTGTGAGAGGAATTATTATGAGCTCTAGGTCTTCAGATGGATTTCTGTAGGATACAATTGTGGGACCCAGGTCTTCAGCTGGAGTCTTTGATCTTTAATGTGTGGATAGATTTCCTGTACTCTTGGTATATTATTCTTTGGGTGATTCTTTACAAAATAATCTTATAAAATAGGCATCCTGTATTGTATTGTTCCTATGCAAAACCCTAAACTATGACACCAGCACACAGCAGTGGCTTACTTAGACTGAAAGAATGGCCCTGCTGTCACCACTGGTGCTTAACTTTCCACGTGGGAGGTAGGGCTACTTAGATCTACCTTCTCCCAGGGCTAGCCCATGAGTTAAGGTACGTGTGTGGTAATCCCTGATACTTATTATCATATGCCTTTATTTTTCTTAAAATTTGCCTTCAGTACCACCCTGGTGCATGAATGAGTCAATGGAGGATCAAATGCAGTTGGAAATATTCTGATTCATCCAGGAAAATGGGATGAAGCAGAAGATATTACAGAAACAAAAATAAAGAACCATCTCATTAAGATCTTGGTACTATACAAATTTATATGTCTTACTATGCTTGGTAATCTAAGATAAACAGACAGACTAATTATAGTTTATTTGCACAGTAAAATAACTATAGCCTTAGGAAAAGAAATGGAGAAACTAGGTAAAAAGAGAAAGAGGAGAAGAAACTATAGAAAAGGAAGGACAGGTGAAAAGCAGAAATAAAAGTCATAATAAGTAAATGAGAAAAGGAAAGGATAAAGAAATTCACTGGCTACAAAACAAAATAAAAAGAGAGAGTAAAAGAAAAACATCAGCAAAGGAGCCCCTTTCTGCAAAATCAGACAACAGAAGAGGAAAGGAAAAAGCTTTGGAAACAAAATACTCCAGGAATAATAGATTCAAACCCTGAAGATTGAACCAGTCCATTAAGGGTATCTCAAAGTCATTTAAAATAAATGATGGATGAACATGTATGTTGCCCTGAGATACTTAAGGGAAGTTACTTGTTACCAAGACAGCAGCAAAATCTTTTTAATGTATGTCCATAATTAATAGCAGAAAAACTAGGAAAGCAGTCTCCTTCAAAAAAAATCTATCACAACAATCCATTTGACTTCAAATGCTTCCACTCAATTCTTTGGAAATCAAATAAAATTAAATGTTATATTTAATTAAATTTAGTTGATTGCCCTAACCAGGGTAAGAATTAGAAATCCAATCACCATGCATTTCCCTCTAAATACAAGCATCTCTAAACTGGAATTTTCTCATTTCTGATATGAAAATAGAAGAAATGAGCTCTATACCTCAAAGCTGTGTCCAAATTAATAAATACCTGCCTCTGACAAGCATTAGCATCTGTGCTCAAAACACCCAAAAACATGTGCCTAGACACACATATGTTGCCAGGGTCCTTCCCCCTACTGTATACATAAATCTCTCTCTTTCAAAACCCAGTATTGTCGACCTGCCAGATGTGAAGGTGTTGACAGAATTAGATGTGTCTTCTAGGTATTTTTATTGAGTTCTTTTTTGTTGCTTTCCTCTTTTAATGTGAAATGAAAGCATTCAGTTTTAATTTAGACTGTACCTTCCAGCCCTGACCCAGTTTAAGCCATGCAGCTATGTCTTATGTTCCTGACTGATGCATGTATTCCCTTCAAAAACTCAGAGTTCACTTTTGGTCACTTCCCAGATCTAGTCAGGAACATTGTCGTTACTACAATGTTTCTTAAATTTTAAAAGAGATAAAGGATAGTATTTTTATGAGCTTTATCTTCCAGGAATAAATGAGAAATATTTGAGAGAGGAAAAATATTTACAGTAAAGCATTGTTTTTCCTTCATGAAATATTAATTTTAGATCAAGTAAAACACAGCAGACATATTTATGATAAAATGGCTCTTTGCAAGCTCAGTGTTGGGAGCACAAGTTGGATTCCCAGGGGATGACGAGCACTTGCAAGGGCAGCAAGGCAAGGAGATTTGTGGCGTTATGCATCTCCAGTTGTTCAAACTGCTTATGGTACCATGAGGGTATTAGTTAGTTTTGGATTAAGATCTACACCAAAATCTGATCCATTTATGAAACAAGGCTTGGCCTTGCAACATATTCACAAAGACTCAATACAGGTTTCAAGCTCAGAAGAGGGTGTTCTGGTTTTAATTCCCAGATTGAACATGTGCTCTTTGGATATCTTAAGGTTAGCCCCCTATAGACAATTATTTCATTTATTCTAGTTTTCTGGATAAAAATAAAAGAAAACAAAAACCACTAATGGTTTTTATTCATCAAATGCATTATGTGCATGAAATTCCCTTTCAACTCACAAAGTGACTAGTAAAGTGAAAATCATCACTGGAACCATCACCTCTAACACTGAAATCATGTGGCCAAAATAGATAGTGGAGACAGGGTCTCTTTGCTCAAAGAAGTTCAGCCATGTTTCTCTCTGGAAGAACACTTTTCCTAGGACCAGAAAGATAGCTCAGCCAACTAAGCACCTTCTAAGGCAAATATAGGGACCAGGGTCCAATCCCTGATACTACATGCTGTGCGGGCAACCAAGTCTGGGTGTAGTGATGCACGCCTGTAATCCTAGCCCTGAGGACGCTGAAAACAGAAAGATCACAAGTTTGAGCTGTGTAGTGAGACCCTGAACAAAATAAGAAAAGACAGGAAAAAACTGTGAACTCTTTTTCTACCTCGAAGAGAGCACTATGAGCCCTATAGCATTAGCTAAAGCAGTGCTTCTCCAACTGGTGTTCATTTCAGATCCCCAAAACTATGCTCCAAATCAGGGTTTGTAAATGGCATGAGGACTCCACTTTTGAGATGAAGGAACAGAGTAGTAATCCAAAGAAAATCAACAATGAACACAGTCTGGCTCTTTGATCTAGCATTTAGTGCCTGGTATACACTCATATGATCTTGGAGCCCAGATTGTTTTTTTGTTGTTGTTGTTTATTTGTTTATGAATTTTAGGACAGGGTCTACAGTGTCTCACTACACAGATCAGACTCATAGTGATTCTCCTGTTTTCAGCCTTCCAAGAGCAGGGCTTACAGGCAAATGACCACCATGCCCAGTCTCAATCGCTATCTCAGTGCACCCCGGGAGCAGGGCTGGTGCAGCACGCTGGGGTTGAACCCCTGCCACTGCGCTTTGCCTAAGCAGGAGCTTTAGTTCACTGAGCCATCTGGCCGGTCCTTCCCAGGTTGACTTTATGATTGGGATTCTTAGCATCTAAGATGCTCTGGTTTATTGATTTCCACTGTTCCATAAGGAAGCCAGCACCATGCACAGGCAGCCTCTCACTGCAAGCTCCCAGGGAGGTGGAGGCATCTCTTCCCGTTTACTCAGCCCTTGCTTGAAGGTCCCTGAAGGGGCTACACTCCCATCTTGAGACTGAGCAGCTCATAGCTGCTTCCAGCCCCACCTCAGAAAGTCAACTCTCACCTCAGCATCATTCTACCCCAGTGAGATGAACAGGTCTTATAGGCAGCACCTCGTTGTTCTTGTCTCTGCATGTGAAAGCCATGTGACTGACTAGGGAGAGAGCTGACATATACCCCCTCATCCCTGATGAAAGTGAATGAGCAAGACTCCACGGGGAGGGCAGCCTCGCTTTTAGATCTCTGGGTAAAAGCAAGAGCATGTTGCATGTTCCTGGAGTCCCTGCATGATGATCTGCAGACCTAGGACTATGGGTCCTGCATCCCATTCATGATCAGACCAGACATGGGGGTCAGCACCACCCCCCAGGAACTGTGGGGGACCTGGCCGGAAGCTCTTGGCTAACTCCTCAGGAAGCTGTGTGGGTCCACCCCAGGAATATGAGCTCCTAGGTTCCATTTCTGTCCCTCTACTGCTTACATTCACATTTAATGTCACTCCATAAAGATCCCTTGGGACAGCAGGATGAGGGAAGAAGATTTATTGCTCCATAGCCTCTAATTCCTAATATCTGGACTATGCCCAGCACATTGCAGATCCTCAATAAATAATTGAAGAATAACAAACTGAGTAAACTTGAAAGTCATTAGAATTTGCACTGTATCTTCTCCCTTCCTATAAGAGCCAAGAAACTGCTATTTGATGTGACTAGAAACTTCTCTGTAAGAAGCACACAGAAGTCCACAGCAGGTAGACATGAGGCACAGCAGAGGATGAGGCGCCCTGACATCATTACACGTTGCAGGTGTTCAGTTGTCACACGGTGTAAAAATGTGCAGATGCGGATTCTCAAACAAATCTCCCCCTTAGGTATAGTGTAAAGACTGGATGTAGCAGATTTGTTTAGATTATTTTCCTACTCAACACTAACTTAAAGTAATTCTAAAGGGAGGCAGGATTCATTTTTTAGTTATTCTTATTTTAAAGAGAACACCACATAATTAAAATACAAATTAAAAATGATACAGATTTCACTAAACAAAATAACAGAAATTTGACAGTATTTTTTATTGCATAGTGTTGTCTTCAAATTAGTTGTTTAGATTGCCAGATCTATACTTGCAAAATTAGAGATAAAAAGTTACAATAAATTAAGAAAAAAAATAAGCATTAACTGCTCCTTCCTATAGACCAGCAGAAATCAGCACTGCAGTTATCCAACCCCTCTTGCATCCTTTCACAGATACATCTCTCACTCCTGTCCTTCTCTTCATCTCAGTATTTCCTTCACTTTAAACAGATAATTTTCCTTTACATCCTATCTATTGTATCTGTCAGATTTCTACTCTTTCAGCTTCTGACACTAGTGAGACAATATGATGTTTGCACATGTAGGTCTGATTTATTTCACTTAAGAGTATAGTCTTAGGGCCAGGGAGATGGCTCAGTGGAATAAGCGCTTCCCTGGCAAGTGCCAGGGCCTGAGTTCATTCCCTGGATATGCAAAAAAAGAAAAAAAAAGAGTATGGTCTTTAACTGTATCCATTCACATATAAATGTCTCAAATTTATCATTTTAATAGCTGTGTAATATTCCATCAAATGAAAATACCACATTGTTTAATCCATTCCTCAGCTGATGAGCATTTGGGTTGTTTCCAAGATTTATCTAGGGCAAACTGTGCTGCTGTAAACATGGGTACACATATATGGCTGTAATATGATACTTTCAGTTCATTTGGAAAATACCCAGGAGGCGTTTTCCTGGGTTGAATGAGACTTCCAATCCTAGCTTTTTGAAAAATCTGGTTTCTATACTGTTTGTACCAGCCTGCACTTCCAGCCTGCACATGGAGAAGGGTTCCATTTTCCCCACAGTCCTTTCAGCATTTATTATGGGTTGATTTACTGATGACAACCATGCTTTCTGGAGTGAGATGGAATCTTAGTGTTGTTTTAGTTTATGTTTCACAAATGACCAATTATGTTGAATATATATTAATTTGTCATTTTTGTATTTCTTCATCTGAGGAGGGTGTATTCACTCAGATGCCCATTTTGGGGTTGGGTCTTTGAATTTTTGAGGCCTTATTTTTTTAATTCTTTATATGTTCTAGATAGAAGTTATTTGTCAGAAGAAGAGCAGTTGGCCATAATTTTTTCCAAGTTCATGAGTTTCCTTTTTACTTTGTTGGTGATTTTCTTTGGATGTGCAGAAAATTTTCTAAAAGATAAAATCTCAGTTATTGATTCTTTGAAATATTTCCTGTGAAGTTTAGTTTTTGTTCATGAACTCTCTACCTATTCCTATATCTTTAAGATTTCTATCTACTTTTTCCTCCAGAATATTTAGTGTTTCAGTTTTAATATTTAAATCTTCGATCCATTTTGACTATAGTTGAGTTCATGATGATAGACATGGGTCTAATTTTAGCTTTCAGCATGTAGAAAACTCATTTTTTCAGCAGCATCTATTTAAAGAGACTATCTTTCTTTGAGCAAATGCGTTTGACCCCTTTCTCAAAGTTGCAGTAGCTGAGTGTGTTTGTAGTTGTGTCTGTATCTCTTTAAACTGGTCTATTGATCCTCAGATCTGGTTTTTTATCATTACTCTGCTAATTTTATCATGGTAACTTTGTAGTATAATTTGAATTCATGGATTGTGATTTAAGGCAGGATTCTTTATGAGCAACCATAGAGCCTGGATTTCTGTGGATGATAAGTTGGGTGTGGCATGACATATGAGAGTATGTGGATGTGGTTCCTTACCTAAGAGCAAGAAAACATCTGTGAGCTCATCAAAACAGCATCAGTGACCTGGGAGGGGCAGGTGAAGATGGGAGAAGTGCACTGATGTTAAGCTGCCCATGCTCCATGACCACACTGGCCATTAATACGCATGGACATTCAAGCAATCAATGGCCATACCTAGCTGCTTGTTATAGCTGAGTTGGATTTTCCAGGGTAGCCTCCATTGTAAAGGTTTCTGGTCATTCTGCAGGACTGATGGAAAGCCTTGGCTTATGCAAGCAGTGGTTGTGAACATGGGGCGTACACCTCTCATTTCATAATTTTAGAAGTGTCATAAAGTATGGAGTTAACAACCAAGTTCATAATAATCACCATTTCCTTGTGCCTTAGACAGAATCTTGGCTTCCATGAAAACCCACAAGATCACTATTGGGTATAGACAGGTAAAGAGGGACTCAAGACAAGCCAACAGTTGTGCAACACAACTAAGAGATATCAGTGTTTATGAAATATTGGCTGATGACATGTATGTGACTGTCACTTAGTTTTGCATACAATATAGGTGACAATACAAATGCTATGGAGTGATTCTAATGGGCAAATATGAAAAGTGGTAATTCCATTCTCTTTGAAAAGACCACAGGAAGTCAGCAAGGGAAGGACCTGGTATTTTCTATATGATGTTATCTCTGTAAAACCTGCAATCAGGAAACTCTTTCTCACTGAATCACTCTCCTCACCACATCCTTCACCAAACAACTAAGATAAGAGTGTGCTGCTCTCAGGAAGCCCTGGGTAACTCTGGGCAGAGCACAAGGCTGTAGGCTCTGGCACACACCTATTTACTCTGCCCTTTTAGGATTCTGCCTTACTGATTTAGACTCCTGTGTGATTCAGAGACCATAGAAGCACTGATGTTAAAGATCAAACAATCTACAAAAGATTTACGTATAAGCAAAAGAAGAGTTTCTCCTTAGCCCCATCCCCATTATGCTGAGTCATCAATTTGGAAGAGACATTGGCAATTTTGCTCTGCAAGGAGTTTTGTTGGATAAGATAATAAAATGCAGGAAACATGATAATGCATACAAATAACTTTTATAACCAATTTTGTCACCAAATACCTATGGATTATAGTTTTCTGAAGGGAACAATCGCATGGAATCTTAGAGCTAGAAGAGACTTATTTGACCCAACTTGCTAGTTTGTTCAAAACAACATGATGCTCAGGACATAGGAGAACCTGTACTGCAACATCATGAAACTCAGGTGAGCTTCAAATTTTCTGAACAAGGAGATTATAGAGCCACAGAGGAAAGAGATTGAAGTTCTATAGTGTGCCTGGGGAGAGTCACATGAAGAGAAAACTTTCTCTCAAGCTCTCACAGAGAGCAATCTGGTCAAGCATTGGCCGTGACTCATCCACATGGATGACACAGACAATGGAACTACAGAATAATGTACAGGACTACACGATAAACCCTGAGAGGACTTCAATGACCACATAGGAAATATAAAGTTCTTGTGTTGGTATATAAGTCTTGATCTACCTAGGTCTTAACCATCCAGCAGAAAAGTATAAAAATGAAGTATACATCGTGAGCCCATAATATTAAGCTGAGCTGTAAATGGATATGGTCGTCAATTTCTTTGAATAACTCACTATGGTTGCAGAATGCTGGACTGTGTTGGATTGTGGTGTCGAGTTCAAGCACCTAAGTTAGTTGAATGTCAATGGAGTGCCCACTTTTGACAGGTGTAGACAAAGGAAGGGTTGTAGAGAGAAAAAATCATGATGTGTGTGTATAGACAGTACAGTTGGGATAGATAACGCTGTACTTCTACATAATTCTATGAGAGGCAAGATCTGCACTAATGGTGGTTGGACAGGATATTATATCAGCTTTTAGTACTATGGTCATCCACTAGGTAAATAATTATTGAATTTTTGATATAATTCAGGTATAAAAAAATAAGATAAGCCAGGCGTGGTGGCGCAGGCCTGTAATCCCAGCACTCGGGAGGCTGAGGCAGGAGGATTGTTGTGAGTTCGAGACCAGCCTGAGCTACAAAGTGATCTTAAGGCCAGCCTGAGCTGCATAGTGAGACCCTGCCTCAAAAAAAGACAAAAAAAAAAAAAAAGAGATAAGTAAGCAACTACACTCTTAATTCACTGATAAGAGATATCTGCTAAAATAATATCTGTAAATTTAATATCATGTATGCACCTTGTACAATACCAAAATTCTATGAAAACAGTTTGCAATGTATTAATTCATCGAATCTGTATGGTTAAGGTGTCTTGAAACTGTCTGATTGACATTTGTATTTTAATAAAATAAAATTGAATGAAAAAAAAACATGATGGATGATAAGTGCAGGACCAAGTACTCCTGCAAGGCCACACAGATACCTAATGGCAGCCTGTGACCAGAGGCTTCTTAACTTCTCAGCAAGGATTCCTGCAGGATTTGTGTGAATTATTTGTATCACATTCAGAAAGGTTCAAGTTTTCTTCAGTGCAATGCAGAGGGTGGCGCATGCCTGTAATCCCAGCACTCGGGAGGCTGAGGCAGGAGGATTGTTGTGAGTTCGAGACCAGCCTGAGCTACAAAGTGAGCTTAAGGCCAGACTGAACTGCATAGTGAGACCCTGTCTCAAAAAGACAAAAAAAAAAAAAAAAAAAAAAAAAAAAAAAAAAAAAAAAGAGTTTGAAAGGAGCATAAGAATCAGACATGCTACACTGTCCACAGAAGGCTGTTGATGAATATTTACCAGTTGCCTTCCTTTGCCTGCTGTCTATGGTTGGTCTAAGGGCCTAAGAGGTAGGCATGTGCTATAGGGTAAATCACAAGAGGTCAGAGGATCTAGAGTTCAGTCCAATTTCTTTAGTAACTTTTCTGACGTTCTGATACAAGACCACATCGCTCAAGTCCAAATTCCATTCCTGGGCATGTGTGAAATCTAACAGTCACTATTCAATGAACCTTCCTAAATTCCTGTCCATGTCCCACCAGTACCCAAGCTGCAACCAGCTGTTGCACATCACACAATGCATGCTAACATCTGGACACCTCTGCACATGATGCTCCACTGTCCTGCACTTTCCTTGCCTGAGGCTAGAAGATTCCCTTTTTCATCAAGCTTCAGTACAGGCCCTGGATCCTGGTAAAAAGGCCTCAACTCAGAGACAGAGTTAGGATTCACTGTGTTTTCTTTCAGATGAATTTGTTTATGTAAAGCGCTTTGGCAACAGCCATTCCAGAGGGATGAAAGAGCAGCACTCTCTCTTTAACTTTGGGAACATTCCGAGTGCAGGGACTGGGTCCCACTGGGTATAGTGTATCTACAAAGTTTCAAAGAAATGGTGTAGGGGTGGATGGATGGCTAACTGGATGGAAGAATTTACTAGAAAGGTGTCAGACTTAGAGAGGCACAATGTGCTGACATGTTCAGAAATTGAATTTCTAGACTAAGGCTCCAATAGCAGCTGGGTGATCTTGAGCACACAATTTAACTTTCCTGGGCCTCATTCTCTAATTGCAAAATCCACTCTCTACCCTGCTACTCCCAGCTGAGAGCTCCAGGAGGCTGATAGCTACAAACCATATCAATAGCTCCTCACTCCAGGCTTCTCATTGAGTTTGGCCAATGAAAGACAGCAGTAGGAAATCAGAGCCAGGAGGAGCACACAGTGGGGTTTTTATTCTATCCACCACAACTCCCTCCCTGCAGCTGCCTCAGCAGAGGCCACACTTCTCTTCCACTCAGGCCTGTCTCAGAGTCCCAGTGACTATTATCAGCCCCTCATGCACCCTTTTCCTACCACCCCATGTACCTCACTGTCTTTGTGAACTCTTCTACCTTGGCCTTGCCTTTTATCCAACTCTCCTCCAGTGATCCCCCATGTGAGGGTGCCATCTGTTGGTTGCTGCACCCCTCAGCTGACATGGAGATAATACCTTGCTTCCTCCCTTTGTCTTTGTGCAGATCCACTGTGACCACTGATGTGAACCTCCTGAATGTCCCTGGTAGCTCTGCTGCCAATTTACATGATAGATGGGACAGGTGATCGCCCCTGTGTGGATGAGCCAGAGCTCAGGCAGTGCTACGGCCTACGTGAAGTGGTACACAAATGTTACTTTCATAGAAAAGCCACACTTGGAAATGCAAATCATCCCTTCTCCCGCAGGCTCTGGCAAGCCAATGTTCCTGGGTTAATGTGCCCTCTGTGCCCAGGGGAGCAGGCAATTGCACGCCAGTGGAACATGGGGACTGTGCATGTATGCTCAGCTCCCCAGGGCAGATGGGATGAATACTGACAGAAAGAGGACAGCGTGTCATGGAGAAATGTCCCTTCCTCCACCCCATTCCAGAAATAAACCAATTATTGACCTGGATTGATTCTCTCCCCATCATTTCCTCTAAAGCCCGTGCCTGCATCTAATTTCAAGAAGCAACAGTAGCATGTTCAACAGAATCAAAACATTATGTGGAAGGAGGTACAATGATGTTTACTTTTATTTCCACAGGCTGAGTTGCAGATCCCTCTCATCTCCCGGGAACCGAGAGCCATGAACAGGCAGTAAGTATGGTGATACCATTGTGTGCCCACACTCTCATTGCTCAGTGGGGACTAGAGCCAGCTCCTGCAGGGTGTGCCAAAGAATGGCCACTGTTTCTTTTGGGACAGGGATGACCCAAGAGGCCAGAGCTGAGTATGTGCGCTTGGACCTCCAGATTACTCCTTTTCCAGTAAAGAAGGAATTTTCTGTGGCAGGCCTCTTGCTCTAGCCCTGCATGCATGTATGACTGGAGCAGGGAAGAGATGCTTCAGCACTGAAGTATAGCAGGATGCCCAGAAATGCCCTTGTCACTATCCCCCCCCCCAGGTGTGTGAAGATGCAGGCAAAGGATGGTAGTCCAGCCCTCCTTTGGCAGGCGCTGTGGAGTGATGGGGTCTGCTTAGAATACCCAAATGTGTACCTGATTCAAGAAAATGCCCATTCAGCTCCATGTATGTAAATATAATAAAGTGCAAGCACTCCTCAGAGGTATAAAAGCTTTTAGGAATGAAAAAAACCCACACTCACCCACCATTTACTTTCTTTACTTTGCCATTTGGTCAAGTGTCACAAGCAATGTCCTCTGGTGGGAAGTGAAAAGCTGAGTGCCTGTACAGGGAAGAATGACACTTTCACAGCAAGGGAGATCTGCTTCCATGCCTGGCCCATGCAGACACAGTTGTGAGGTGCTGGAATGTTGGTGGATCCTATGGGAATTTGAGATGATGTTCAGCTCTATGGAGAGCACCATCCGGCCTGAAGGAGGAAGGATGTCTTGTTGCTAGGTGACCCTAGGTCTTACAGGCCTCCTGAGGTACCACAAGATAAAAGGCAATGGTTGCATCTCAGAAGTGAGCACAGGGCATGGCATAAGAGCCCAGAGTGACACAGAGGGATCAGCTAGTGTCACTACACCTTGGGCAATGTGACTGTCCAGACACCCACAGTAGTTAAAGTGGGGCAGTGTGAGGCTTGTGGGATGAGAAGCTGGAGCCTTTGCCATAGAAGGACCTCTTGGATAGAGAGCACTGCTACAGAGCACAGGTGGCTCTGGTTGAACTCATCCAGCATTGCCTCTGTGCCAAGGGCTGTGGCTCCTTTCTCCTTGGTCCATTTCATGGGGCTAGAGAGCAGGTATCTCTAACATCTCCAGACCTCAGCTTCCCCCAAAAATGACTTGTCTGGGCCGATGTATTCCTGTCTGAATGCAAATTCAGGGCTCCTCTGCTGAGCTGCTTTATGGAAAGTGGAGGAAGTGGGAGGAAGAGGGGCAGAGGTGGCATCAGGCGGAGGGAGCTGAGTCACCTGTGGCTGCTAAAGCCGGGGGGCCAATTCTCAGACAAGCACCCTTACCAAGTGTAGCAAGCAGCAGTGTACCACAATGCAAGAACTAGAGGCTGTGTCATGGGATAAATGGGAAGGCAGGTGTGTCACTGTCCCAGACATGCTGCTCCAAATTATCACCACTGAGATGGCTCTTACAGTTCTAGAGGTGAGAAATCTGACCTGAGATCAGTTGCTGGGACTCTGCTCACTCTGAAGGCTCCAGCAGAGAATCTTCCTATGTCTTCTGACTCCTGGGCACTCCCGACAGTCCTTGGCTCCAGCCTGTATCACTCTAGTCATTGCCACCATGTTTACATGATCTTTTACTCTGTGTTCCTATCATACAATGTTCTTCCAGTCTCAAGATTCTCTTGCGTCTTATAAAGACATTGCCATTTAATCCAGGGGTTCATCAGGATTATCCTGCATAATCTACATGATTTCATCTCAAGGACTTAATTGCATCTGCAAAGACTTTTCTTCAAATAAGGTTCCATTCACAAATCCCACCTATAACCTGCATGTGGACATGCATCAGAACTGACACTCAGTGAGCCCATGACAGTAGGCCTTATTCTCAGACTCGTGCTCTTCTTCGGGGCTAGGTGAGATCCTGAACATGCCCTGAGCTTCCACCTGGCTTTTTAACCAGAATCTTCTGACCCCTTGATCTCTCTTTTCATGCCTTTTATTAATTTTCCCCTGTGCTAACGACCTCCCTTAGAAAGAGGAGAAGCCTCCCTTCTTGGCTAAGATCTTAGAGAATTCTGTTGTTTCTAGCCAGCTAATTGTCCTTTTGTTGACGGCTTCTTATCAAGCTTTCCAAAAGGTAATTCAGTGATTTTTAGCTTTAGAGAGACATCAGATATGCAGTTGACAACAGACAGACTAGAGGACAAGCCAGAGCCTCGTGTCTCCATGTACATCAGCTCTCCACTGGGAGGATGAGCTGACCCAGCCTACCATCTGCCTGTCTTGTACTCATCACTAATAAGTAGCACTTCTGCTCTAGATCTAAGAGCACCCTTTACCTGCATCAGAACTAAACTTGGCCTTCCTGGTTCCTCTTGTGAAGGTGTAGATCACCACACCACGTGGGATTGCTGCTGACACATCCTGAAATGAAAAGGGGACAT
>PVKA01003297.1:0-111885 GCA_004027165.1 Ctenomys sociabilis | reverse complement strand
AATTAATACTTTTAACATTGTTATCTTCCTAGTGGTTATCCATAGTACAAGAAGCAGACAGGATATTCTGTCCAAACACTATTAGTACAAATTTTTCTTCTCATAGAATTATGCAAAAGTAGCTGCATATTTATTCTAACTGTTCTGTATATACAAATACAGAATGGTCCTTCCTTTGTATCTTCTTTTTTTTTGTTTAGTCCTATCAGAGATGGGTATTCTATTGTCATTCAATTATTATAGGTGCTTGAATTCAGCAAAACAATCCAACTCAGTCTAGCAGTCCACAATAGTAGTGGGTTATCTGAAGAGAAGTTGTTGAATAGAGCCATTTACAGCTCAGCATATTATTATGGCTTTATTTTATATACCTCATTTTTATACTTTTCTACTGGATGGTTAAGACCAAGATAAAGCAAGACCTATATAACAAAAAATGTATCTTTTGTTTCTGATCTCAAGTCCCCTCAGGGTTTATCCTATAACCTTGTACTTCACTTTGTAGATCCTTTGTCAGTGTCAGTCAGGTGGATGAGTCATGGCCATTGCTTAACCAGTTTGCTCTCTGGGAAAGCCTGAGAGAAAGCTTTCTCTCCACGTGACTCTCCTTAGGCACACCATACATAATCGATCACATTGCTCTGTGGCCCCATAATCTCCTTGATCAGAAAATTCGGGGTACAACTGAGTTCCATGGTGTTACAGTACAGGTTCTCTTATGTCCTCAGTCTTCACTGACCTTGAAAGGCTAGGGTCAAAATGTTGGCTGACCTTACAGCCCTTTCATTTCTCCAATTTTTGATTTGCAAACTTAGGTTGTTAACCATCCAGAAGAGAAGCTGATTATTACCCTGCAACATATGTAGCTTGGTTTACCCTCACTATCTGTCTAAATATCAAACATCTTAGGCATAACATGGAATAGACATTTTCTTGATGGTATGGAATTTTAAGTTCTTACAGAATATGAGGAAAAAAATTTTAAAAAATAGTACTATACACAAATTATTTTATAGAAATTTAAAAATCTAACCATATACAGCCTTGTATCAGAATAGTCTTGTAACATTTTTTTCCATTTGTCTTTTTTTTTTCATTTATTACCAAGACAAAACAAAAAAAAGCTTTTACTTATGAGACGTTATGGTAATAATTGGTATGTCATGACAGGAAGTATATATTTAGCAGACCAGAATGGCAGGCATTCCAAGCGTGACCCTGCTATCACACATTGCTATCTTCAGTGCAGTTGGTTGGTTCACAGGTATCAGTGTATATAGATAGTCAGGTTGAGAATCCTACCATTTAACTGCTACTTGCAAAAACCTGCTGATGTTTCTCAGGATCTTTGCCTTGCCCATCTTGTGTGTAGAAACATATGGCTTTGTCCCTGTCCTGTTTCCCTTTCCCTGTCCTGTCTCTCTTTCCTTTTAGTTGTGTTATACCTTTCTATTTGTATTTCTTCTTTTGATTTTTTATATAAGAGAGACTATATGATATTTGCATATGTGGGTTCAGTTTATCTCACTTATGAGTATATGTTCAAGTGACATCCACTTCAATATAAATGCTTTAAGTCTATCATTCTTTATAACTGAGTAATACTCCATGTATAAAAACACTACATCTTTTTCAATCATTCCTCACTGTGACTGGCATCCTGGTTGTTTCCAAGATTTTTCTATCACAAATTTGCTGCTATAAACATAGGTACACATATATCACTATGATATGTTTTCAGTTCCTCCAGGAAAATTCCCAGTAGGGGGATAGCTAGCTTGAATGGGGTTTCCAGTCCTAGTTTTGTGAGGAGTCTCCACACTGATCTCCACAATGGTTGTACCAGTCTACATTCCCACCAACAGTGGAGAAGGGTTCCCTTTTCCCCACATCCTCTCCAACATTTGTTGTTGGTTGATTTTGTTATGATAGCCATTCTTATCAAAGGCCTTTTGAGGACAATAAAAGACCTTCATGTTTTATCCAACAGAGATTTATGGAGCCAGAGGAGTAGAGGAGAGGGATTAATGTGGGATTAAGGCTCAGACATTTTCTCCGTCTCAATCCACTCAATTTTATTTTTATTTATTTTTTTATTAATTTTATTGAGAAACACATAGCAATGAGACAGTTTCAAAACCAATTAGTGGGATAGTTTCAATAATCAGTACATTGCATATTGTCTTCATAGTGGTTATTCATAGTACAAGATGTGGACATGATATCCTGTCCAAACACTATTAGTGCAAATCTTTCTTCTCACTGAATTAAGACAAAGTAACTTTATATCTATCTCAACTATTTTGTATATATAAATACAAAATGGTCCTTCATTTTTATCCCCATTTTTTGTTGAGTTTTGTCAGATATGAGTATTCCATTGCCATTTAACACTGTAGGTGTGTGAATGCAGCAAAATATTCCAATAAAGTCCAGTAGTCCATAATAGTAGTGGGTTATCCATAGGTCTGGCAATGTCAGAAGTTGTTGACTTGAGCTTTTTACAGATATATTAATATGCCTTTACTTTTTATACCTCATTTTTATACCTTTCTTTTTATAACAAGAAATGTAATTTTAGTATTTGCCAAGGTCAGTCAAATCCCCTCAGGATTTATCCTGAGACCCTGTACCACACTTTGTAGATCCTTTGTCAGTGTCAGCAATGGAGAACCCTACTACTTGCCTGGAACTGGTGGTCTTGCAGCATATTCAGAGTTGCTACCAAGAACGGAAAAAGCAGCCGCAGAACTCAAAATCACCCCTTCAGCATTCCACAGCCCCTCACCATTGATACCTGAGCCAGAGCGTATCCAGCCCCTCTCACCTTCAAGTGTGGCCACTACTTTCCTGCACCTGACAGCTCTTCTACACTTCCTAGTGCACCCCGCCATGTGTGTACCGGCCCCTTCCAAGATTGTTCTATCTGTTTTCAGCTCTTTCAAGTGCATTGTGTTGCTTCTGAGGTATAAGAAGAAGAGCACTTTTCAAGTACCTAGACACTTTCTCAAACAAAGCTCTTTGTCAAGCAAGTATTATTTATTTTTAAAAGGATACTACTGAGGTTTAGAGAAGCTATGTAATGTATTCCAGGTGAACTACTTCTTAACAGTTGACCTGCAAGAAAATCTTCAGCTCCTTCTCCCTCAATTGCATATATTCCTTCGTTGTGTAATACTTCATAATGTGTATTTTTTTAATAGGCTGGGTTATGATGCAGTAATCAATAATACCAAATATGCTACGGTTTACCATAACAAATGTATTTGAGCATGCTTAGCATACCCAAATGCCCTGGGCTTACTCCCTGTGCCCCCAAAAAAAAAAAAAATCATGTTTCTACCATTTCTGAAACATGAGAAAAAATATACAGAATTCTTTTAGATATTTTCATACAAAACAACACATTTCTTTTCAGGTCCAAGTCAAATTTAAATGAGGTAGGGCTGGGGAGATGGCTTGGTGGAATAAGCTCTTCCCTGGCAAGCGCAAAGGACTGAGTTCAATCCCTGCTTCTGCCAAAAATACCAAAAAATTTAAATGAGGTAGGCTTAGGGAGAGAACGAGATTCATAAATGTTGGCAAGTACTGATAATAGCTGCTACTGGATGAAAGTTCTTCGAAAGTATGTTCTTCTTCAGTTTTATCATACAGGAATCATTCAATGAATGTCTGCCATGAGTCATGGGGCTGGTGTTTCTCATCTGTCTGTTCTCCAGCCCATTATTATACTCTACTCCTTGCCTTCTGTTACATTACTGCATTTCCAACCTCGCCTATGTGCTGAATGTAAGCCAGTATCATCTATTCATTGGAGACTCTTTTATGATGCTACTTATCAAGGGCCCCAGTAGGGAGTCCCCACAGTCTCCACGCAGCGTTACGGTGCATGCTGGGAAGAAAGAGCAAGAAACAGAATAGGGGTGCAACAGGGATCTAGGGTGACCACGAGCAACCTAGAACCTAGGTGTTTATTCATGACGTCAGTCAAGAACAATGGGTGGAAGGCAGTGGATGTTTCTGGGAATAGTAATGGTGACTGACATAGGCTAGGAAGAAGAACAAAGCATTCTTTCAAGGTCAAAGACAAGATAGAGAAGTACGAAGAAACCTCAGTTTCACCAGGGGGCCTTATCACTTCTTCAGGTCTTGCCCTGTGAATAACACAGCAGTTGTAGCCCAGGGCTTCCAGCTGTGACCAGAAAAGATTGATGAGTTTCTGGGTCTCAACCTGGCTCAAGGAGAAGGACAAGAACAAGCTTGTCCTGGACTCAATTTACCGTTTGTGGTTCTTGAGGGCCAGGGAGATGGCTCAGTGGAATAGCGCTTCCCTGGCAAGTGCAAGGGCCTGAGTTCAATCCCTGGTTCCGGAAAAAAAAAATTCTGTTAGTGGTTCCCAACACCTTTTCTTCTGGGACAAGGCTAGGATCAGGGTTGTGCATTTCTTGCCCTTTCACGGATCTGAAGGCACTTCTAGCCATGTGTTCTTGTCTAGGGAGGACAAGGCATCACTGATGTTTTGTGTGAAAGCTTATACTTTATAACACCTTTTCTACATGCTTTTCCTTATATTTTACAAAGTAAAATTTTTCACCACTTTGCATTTAAAAGCAAAATTTTGTGTTCAGATCTTCTGACAAATGCATCAAAATTTCAAACCTGAATCTTTTAACTTCTTATCCATTGTATTCTCTACAGCTCTGGTTTGCCAGCATTTTCTTACCTCGTCATGAGCAGTGGCTTTGCAAAGGACTCAGTGCCAACCCCCTTTGATTCAAGTGCTGGATATTGGATATTGCTGGGGTTTTTTTGTTTTCTCAGCAAATATTAATGCCACATTTCAACTGCATGCTTACCTTTAGGAGAGAGACATGTCACTCCTCATAGTCAGTTCTGTAGCTTTAAGAATCACATTCTTCAGAATAATATGGGATGAGGGCTAAGGTGGGCATACATAATTAACATTAAAAAACATATATGTCCTACAAGGAAGTCAAAGTGAGCTAATCATATCTGCTGATGTGGTACACAGAATAAACTTGTGTAGAGACACTGGGAGAATACAGTTAGCATAAACAATGGACACTTTTCAGATTTGGGAAGTAAGTTTAAAAGGCTTAATGAACAGAAGACCAAAGTCTTTAAAAAAGTTTATATTATGTAATCATTCCCACTGGTGATGCAACCAGAGAAATACAGCAAAAGCTTTTTGTCAGCATGGACAGTGGTGCAAGTATCCACAGTTGCTAGAAACTTTAACATCATGTCAAAGGAAATAGGACCCAGCTGTCTCTCTGATGGTAAACGATGTGATAAATAGTTATTGTTTGGACAACATGTGTTATAGACATGTTAACTGGAAAAACTTTGAACTGAGCCACAAAATATTAGTATCACAAAAGGCTCTGTTAGCAGTTTACAATGTTGACATAAGGCAATTGATTGTGGACCAGATGACTTTTTCTTCCTGCTTATATTTCATCCTGCACTACCAAAAACAACTGAAGGTTTGTTTGCTGCGACAATATGAATAAAAGCTAATTAAAAAGCCCTCTGCCACGTGTACCTAACCGTAGGAAATTAGTTGCTATAGTGATTGCTCATGAAAGCACTGTAGCAGGAAAATGAAATCTGACAGCCTGAAAATAGCTCTGTAAGTACACACATGACTTGATTTGAACAGACAGGTGGAAATTATCTTCAGAGCCTACTGCTAATACAAAGTACTTTTATAGAGCAAGATGATTACAAATACTATTTGAAAATTACAATCAGTACCTTATCTGAACCTGCGTAGCATGTCGTTAATGAGATCCTTCTGCCCACTTGCCTCTAGATGGGTATTATGTAATGTCCTCATTGTCACTGGGATGAGCCATCTTGGGAAGGAGGAGACGTTCTGTCTGAATAGTGGTGAGCATTTCGTGGTGACAGACCTTCATCCCCCTCAAGGCACTGGTGCAAGGGAGTTCTTGCAATGCGTTTACTGATGACCACTGCCGAGACTGCATAGTGGAGAGTGACTAAGTCCTCCCACCCACTGCTGGCTTCTGCCTGAGTTGGAGCAGGCTCAGATGGTGCTGCTTTCATGTGGCAGTGTCTCCTTCAGATTTCACCTGGAGCTAGACGTGTTAACCAGGTGCAGTGTTGGTTGCCTCTGCCTGGTGCATGAGAACATCACAAAAGCAATTGTATCACTTGCTCCGTTGGTGACCAGCTGTATCTAAGATACTAGCAGGTGTGTGAGGCTCTGGAAGTTTCTGAAATAGATAAGCCTCTCTTCTGGAGGGTTAACAACCTAAGTTTGCAGATTAAAAATTAGAGAAAAAGAAGGGCTGCAAGATCAGCCAAATTTTTTGCCCTAGCCTTTCAAGATCAGTGAAGACTCAGGACATAGGAGAACGTGCACTGTAACATCATGGAAGTCAGCGGTATCCCAAATTTTCTGATCAAGGAGATGATGGGGCCACAGAGGAAAGTGATCATGATTCAGAGTGTGCCTAAGGAGAGTCACATGGAGAGCAAACATTCTCTCAGGCTTTCGCAGATATGAGGCAAGCTGATAGTCAATGTCAAGCAGTGAAATTATAATAAAGGCATTTAAAAGTCTCTTTTATTGGTAAAATTAAATCATTTTGCTGGGCGGTCCATCTTCTCCATCTTGCCGACAGTCTGAAAGGGTGTTGTTAAGTTGTAACCAGTATGCTCTTGAAATGGTGAGTAGTTCATTTGGCATCAGAGTGTGTTATTTGTAGCAAACATCATAGAAAGAGTCCAGATGTTTCTCTTCATTAAACAAACAGTTTACATGTAGCATTTGATAGAAGGCATGAGTAGGAAAATTAAAAACAAATATTTCACAACAGCAGTAACAAAAAAACCCTCAATTTCCCCTTCCTAGATGGAGAACTTGCATGAGAAATCAGCTGTAGATATATGAATTCCTTTGTTTGATTCTTTTTCCCCCAAAGTTTTGGAGTTGGCTAACAGCTAGAATACTGATATCAGAGAAATATGGAATCAAACTCTATTGCCACGCCTTACTAGTAACATTTAATTCTCAGTTCCTTCTTCTGTAAAACAACAAAAATTAGCAAGTATTATTTGGGATTTTTGTGTGAACAAACTTGGGGTTTCATGCAGTGCCCTTAGCCATGAGGGACACAGGGTTGGTCAGTAAAATTTCTCTGTCATTTGCTTTCTCCCTTCTTTTTCCTCACCTCCCATGTTTCCACTTCCTCCTTGCCCTCTCTTCTTTTCCTTCATTTTCCCTATCTTCCTGTTCCTGCTCTTATTGTCTTTTGTTCCTCTGTATTGTTATTGGCAGTAGTTACATGCAGGTTTTATGTCAGAGCTTCTAAGGTTTAGTTTTTTTTTTGTTGTTTTTGGTGGAACTGGGGATTGAACTCAGGCACTTGTGCTTGCCAGGAAAGTGGTTATTCCACTGAGCCATCTCCCTGGCCCCTCAAGAGCTTCTAAGATGCAAGAGAAATATTCAAAGGATCCTGTGGGAAATCTGCTATATCCTGTGGAGATGGGGGATTTGAAAAGAATAAAGTCTGGGGACAGAAAGGACGGATGCAGTAAAAAAAAAAAAAGCAGGGGAATCTATTCTATTATTAGACAATCAGAACTTCAAACCAAGAATTATCAAAGGAGATAAAGAAGAAATATACACTTGTTATGGGAAAAATATTTACTATTTAGGGGAACAATTCAAGAGAAAGAGGTAACAGTCATGTGTATGCACAATATATGGGAGCATACAATTATATAAGAAATATTAAGGACATGAAAAATATAATAACCAATATCACAATTTCAACAGTAGATCTTAACACCCTCTTATCTCAAAAAGATGAGTCAAGCAGACAAAAAAATAGCAAAGAAGTAGAGGAACTGGAACAAATAGACTTAATAGATATACAGTGTTCCACCCAACATCAGAATACACATTTTTTTCCAGGTGCACATGGAAAGTTTTCTAAAGTAGTCTATAGATCATGCTTAAGTATGTGCAAGAAAATAGAAATTATCTCATTGCATATAATCAGACCACAGTGTAATGAAACTGGAAATTAATGACAAAAGAAACCATGAAACACCATAAACATATGGAAATTAAATACACCCTCCTCAGCAACTAATGGGTTACAGATGAAATGAAATAAGAAACTGAACAATTACAATCCAATGAAAATTCAAACACAGCTTATTAGAATTTGTGGGATGCAATGAAAGAATTCTCAGAGGGAAATTCATAGTGAACTCACACATTAGGAAAACAGAGAGAAACAAATAAATACCCTAATACTGCACCTCAAGCGTCTAGAAAAAGAAGAGCAAATGAAACCCAAAGCACCCAAAAGGCAAGAAATTACAAAGATTAGAGCAGAAATTAATGTAATTGAGACAAAGAAAACAATACAAAGAATTAATGAATTCAAAAGATAGTTCTTTGAAAGATTAAATAAAATTGATGAACCCCTGGCCAACCTCTTGAAAAAGATGAAAGAAAATACTCAAACTCAAGCAATAAGGAATGAAAAGGGATAAATTACTTTAGATCCTTAGAAATTCAGAAGATCATCAATAGCTATCTTGAAAATCTTTACTCATACAGGATCAAAGACACAGAAGAAATAGACAAACTCCCAGAGAGGTAAAAATTGCCAAAACTGAATCAAGAAGATATAAAAACTCCAAATAACCCAATATCAGCCAATGAATTTGAAAATGTAGTAAAAAAAAACTTACTGAAAAAAAGAACAGGTCCTGGTAAAGTCACAGCTGAATTCTACAAGAAATTTAGAGAGCATTTAATTCCAATATGCCTCAAACTCTTCAATGAAATTAGAAAGGAAGCAATACTCCCAAAATCATTCTAGGAAGCAAGTGTTATACTGATAGTGAAACTATAGAAAGAATCAACCAAAAAAAGAGAACTACAGGTCAATGTCCCTCATGAACAGAAATGCAAAAATCTTCAATAAGGTACTAGCAAATAGAATATAGTAAATCATCAGGAAGATTATATACCACAACCAAGGAAGATTCATCTCAGGGATGCGAGGATGGTTCAATGTATGCAAATCTATAATACACTATATCAATAGGACCAAAACAAAAATTACATGATCATCTCAATAGATGCAGAAAAGGATTTTGACAAAGTCCAACACTCATTCATGAAGAAAGCCATACAGGATATTGGAATAGATGGCCTCTACCTGATAAAAATCTGTTTATGACAAACAAACAGCCAACATAATTGTAAATGGAGAAAAACTGAAAGCTTTAATTTCAAATCAGTTACAAGACAAGGATGTCCTGTCTTACCCCTCCTATTCCATATAGTTCTAGAATCACTAGCTAGAGCGATTAGACAAGAGAGAGAAATAAAAAGAATAAGAATAGGTAAAGAAGAAGTTAAACTGTCAGAAGCCCCCCAAAAAATTCCACCAAGAACCTCCTAAAATTAATAAACAAATCCAGTAGCATAGCAGGGTTCAAAGTTAGCACCCAAATATCAATAGCATTCTTCTACATAGATAACAAACTCACTCTGGGAGGAACTAGAGAAACAAGACACTTCCCAATAAAACCTGAAAGGTATAACAGATACAGTAAAATGGAGAGAAGTGGAACTTAAAGATTAAAAAATGAAGATGAAATCGAGGAGAAAAGACAAGAAAAAAGGAAGAGGGAAAAATCATACAAGTCTATATACAGGATGGCTAAGATGATTGTATTAATAATTTCCATCAGCTTTTTGAAAATAGCAGTTAATGTGTAAAATTTTCACCTTGACACTCTGTATGCTGATGTCTGTGATCTAAGCAACTACATTGAGGACAGGAATGTGTAATATAAAACCCATGCTTCAATAACCGTTATCTTGGTCTTCTAAATGAGTACCGTTTCTAATGTCTTATCAATTATTATACTGTCTTTAACAAAATAAATTTTAAAAAAACAAGGAAAAAGTTAATATTTCTTGAAGGCATTATTAATATTCACTTATTTGTCCGATCTTGCATAACTGTATCTGTTAATCTAAGCAACAGATTTGATGATAAAAATAGGTAACAGTCATTGTTAGCGAGCTATTCTTGTTTTTAAAAATCTGTAATATATGTGTTGCTGTACATTACCCTATTTCAGTTTTCTTTTCCACCCTATTTGTTTTTTTTTTTTGTTTGTTTGTTTGTTTGTTTTGTCTTTTTGAGACAGGGTCTCACTATGCAGTTCAGGCTGACCTTCAGCTCACTTTGTAGCTCAGGCTGGTCTCGAACTCACAACAATCCTCCTGCCTCAGCCTCCCGAGTGCTGGGATTACAGGCATGCGCCACCATGCCTGGCTTTTTCCACCCTATTTGTCTTTGCCTCTGTTTTTTTTTTGTATAACCAGGGATTGAACTCAGGACCTTGCACTTGCCAGGGAAACGCTTATTCTACTGAGCCCTCTCCTCTGCCCCTTGCTTCTGTTTTTACTCTTCAAAATTAAATAAAATTGAATTAAAAAAGAAAAAAAAAAAAATTCCATCCCATGAAAATTTGTAGAAGGCTGCCCCCTACCGGTTTTTCTGGGTGAGAGATTTAAATTAAGCAAAAAATGACGTCCACGATGAGGTTCTTTGGGGATGGCTCAGAGAGATAAAATACACTTCCTGAAATGCGTGAACAGAGCCCATCACCGTACTTTTATAGGCAGCGGAATCCATACACAAATAATCTTCTAGAGCTCCACGAAAGGGCTCAGAGTTGGTGGCGTAAGGATGATTTGAATCAGTGGATCTGTTTTCTGAAGGGGGCTTAAGGAGAATTATGAGCTTGGCTAATATTTGGTTTGTTATCAGGCCTGTGAAGCCAACAAACTTGTTGAAGTATCAGTTTTGCAGCTGATACTTTGAAGCCCCTGGATTAGTACTAACTGCCATAATTAATATTCACCGGGATTCTTGTAAGTTCCAGGGGGGCAGTGATAAACATAAAGTTTCCAAATATAATGAAACATTTAAGTACAAATGGTCCAGAAGTGCTATGACGTTTATACATAAGGGCCCATAATACAGCTTCGGGGATCCACGCCAAGCTTACCATGTGGTGAGGCAAGTCCGGAGCTGAGCAGCCCTGGCCCCCGCGAAGATTCCGGTCTTCTGTGGGTCTGTTACAGGGATGGCTTCACATTCTGCACTCACTCTTTGGTCATCATAATGGTTCTTCGTGCTGAACTAAACTGTAGGTTAATCCTTAAGGAAATAAATGACCTACTCTTCTTTGCAGTAAAAAAAAAAAATAGACAGCTTGTGCAAAATTGCCTCATAGCGGAGGTCTAGTCCCTTTCTTGTTTTCCATATTGCTGTCAGTTCTATGGCAAGTAACCATACTCTGTGAAATTGCACCGCTGCCTCTCTACCCCATAAAGACGATTTACAGCGGTCCCTCACCGTGGATGTTCTGCTCCAGGCACCCCTGCAGTAAGTGAAAATCAACGTAGCGACGTTATATTTATTTTAGTAGTTATGTGTATTTTAAGGCTTCATAAACTGTTCCCACATGCTTATAAACCTTTCCTCCTCTTTTAAAAACACTTCTAATGTTCTTAACCATTTTCTAAACTCATAAACCTAGGTAATTTTATTTATTTATTTTTTAATGAACTTTATTGAAAATCGGTCATTGCATATCATATTAAAATTGTAGACAAATACGGAAATGTGAAAGATATAAGATATAGACAGCGTAATTTTCAGAGAAATATTTCTGAAATGAATACATCACATGAGATTAATAGATTGCACACTGTAAATAAATTATTTACAAAATGAATATAACAATAAAATTGTTCAAAACAAAAATGATGAATTTACAGATCAGTCATATAAGAGTTCACTCTGTGTCAAAATAAAAAAAATTATATTCATATGATTAGAATTCTCAAAGTAAAAAGAGATAGGCAATAAATATTTTTTTGAGGGTTAATAAGCAGCTTTATTTATCTTGTGCAGCGTCCACTTCCTTACATTCTTAATTTTGCCATTAAAGTGCCAGAAATTTTCTTAATCATAAAAGATACGTGGCGCAGGCCTGTAATCCCAGCACTCGGGAGGTTGAGGCAAGAGGATTATTGTGAGTTCGAGACCAGCCTAAGCTACAAAGTGAGTTTAAGGCCAGCCTGAACTGCATAGTGAGGCCCTGTCTCAAAAAGACAAAAAGAAAAGAAACAAAAAGATAGCAGAACTGTCATCAGGAGCACGCTGGTCACGAGTGGAACACTTCTCTTACAAAACACAGGATGGAAGTCCCTTGTGTCCATTTGGCCGAGGGAGAAAGTTGCACACAGAGCCTACCTAGTTCCCTCCCTGCTGACAGGACAGCCAGGACTGCCACTTGCATGGTGGCATCTGTGGAGAGCCCACTTTCGGCAGCCACCAGCTGTTAGGGCCACACTGGTTGCGGCAGTTGGCGTCAGCTCCAGCCCACGACAGGCCACTCAGCCGCCACCACTTCCCCCACCCACCCTCACCAACAAAAGCCCCAAAAGGCATCACAATGAAACAAGTGGGCATCCACTTCCCCAACACTAACAACATTTGGTACAAATGAGGATAATAAACAAAAGCTTGCTTAGTAAACAGGAGCTCTCAGCATTCAATTCAAAAAAAAGAAAGAAAACTGAAATCTTAAGGCGAATACTGTTGGCTCTTCCCAGGGGCGGAGCACCAAACTCCACAGAGTGCTGTCCTGGAGCCCAGGCGGCCGCCCCTGCACCAGGCTGCCACCAGGAGAGGACGGCTCTATGCTGCTGAGGCTGGGGTGTCCGCCAGTTTCCCCAAAGCACTGCAAGGCTGGGTCTACAGAGCTGTGCACAGCCACGGCAGCTACTCCTTGGAATAAATATTTAAAAATTTAAAATTTCTGAATTTAGTTGAACTTATAATACCACATTTCCAAGAAAAGTGAACCTTTTGCACAAGAAATTTGAATAAAATCATACCCAGATACACAAAAATGAAATTGTCCAAAAGTTATAAAGAGAAAATCATTAAAGCATATACATAAAAATTAGCTATAGAAGAAAAAAATTAAATAGCATCTTATTCCACATTAGAAAGAAAAGACCAAGTGTGTAAGAAACTAGGCTAATTAAAGGACTGAAAGAAAGAAAGAAAAAACAGATCTGTTCTCTTTTAATTTTATACTTAGCAAACATACCTTTGAAAACTAAAAGTAACATATTTTCCAGTTATACAAACTTGGAAATACTCTAATACCTCCAGACGTAGCATATAGGAAATAACAAAGAGCATATTTCAGAAGGCAAGGGAAATTGCTGTATGCTCCTGGATGAAGAATAAAGAGCTCTCAAAATGATAATTATGCAGGACTACGTAAAATATATTAGATGAACCCATTTAAAAGGTCATTAAAGATTTCTATGAAACAGTATCAATCTTATGTCGTTATACAAATATCTTTTTCACATTTATACATGTGTGTGTGTGTGTGTGTGTCTATAAACCTATGTAATTTTAACAACACACGTATGACTGCGGTGTGCCACAAAATCCTACTATATAGTGTACAATCTACGATAAATAGTTCAGATCAATATTTTGTGGTCGCAAAACAGTGACTTCTTGAAAGTCGAACCACAAATAGTGAGAGACTACTGTATAAGCCAGGGTGGGCCGGTCATGTTCACAAATGAGGGAAATAAAATGGTAACACAAAAGGTAGCCACTTTGGAATTGGGTCTGCCTTTGATTTCTGGCTTTCGCACTTGTGAGACCAGCTCCATAAACTGTTTTAGTACCAGAGTCTTTCATGAAGATGAACAGAATAGTTCCACATTCTCAGGCCTGGCAATAAACTCCGCAACACTCAGGGCACAACAGGAACTGTGTAAGCTATTGCTTGCTGCTGGGTCAATTGGAAACTTGTTCCACAGCGGCAATAGATTCATATGTAAGCTGCTTGGGAAACCCAGGAATACCTCTACATTGTTTGTCAAAAAAATTCCAAAATCAGGAAAAAGGATTTTTTTTTTAATGGGATAGTTTTCAGGAGGCCGTGACAGCTTGTTTGTTCCCTGCACTAGGATTGGAGCTGTCGAATTGATCGTATGGGTATACCACTCTAGTCAGGTAAAGTAGCTCAGTATCTAAAAGTAGGATTACTTCTGATGTGAATTAGGGCAGTATGGAAACCAAGAAATGTTGAGCAATTTTGCACAGTCTGTCTAGTTTGTGATTACAAAAGATACTGGGTTACTTATTTTCTCAAAGACTAAGCTACAGGGCGGTTCACACAAACAGCCTTTTTCATTACACTGTCTTCCTGACAGTGCGATTTCAGAGATCTGAGAGCCATGTCCTTCCTCCCAGGACCTTTCTCAAACCAGCCCTAGAACACACTAGTACAGATATTTTCTCTTTTTTCTGTATTGAAGACCTTGTGGCTTGTTTATCTATTTGAATGGCAGACATCTCTGAGCATGAGTATATTTATTTTGCTGTTAAATACTTGGGACCTTTGCCCATTGTTTTTCCTGTATCCTGAAAGGAAGGGTTTTCATGTGAAAGAAGAGGGAAAATATCTGAGAAGGAGTGGCAGACAGATGTCAGGAGAAAGCTTTGCTAGCTCTGCTGCCCTGTATCGAGGGGTGAGTAAAGGCAAGAGCCCTCATTTCAGGGAATTCTCCTGGATCCTCAGTCTTTTCTAGAACAGAACCAAGAAATAATCAACAGTACACCTGACTAACTAGCACAAAGTTTATATACAGTTCATTACTGAGATATAAAAAGTTATTTTCCTGTCAGCAGAAAAAAGCTAACACCAAATGCCAATGTCAAATGCAATTGTGCAAACTGATATCTGCTTCCTTACTTTTTTTTTTTTTTTTTTTGTCTTTTTGAGACAGGGTCTCACTATGCAATTCAGGCTGGCCTTAGCTCACTTTGTAGCTCAGGATGGTCTTGAACTCACAACAATCCTCCTGTCTCAGCCTCCTGAGTGCTGGGATTACAGGCATGTGCCACCATGCCTGGCTCTTACTTTTGCCTCAAACAATGGACTTTTTTGTTTACATTGCAAGTGACATTTCTATACTACTTATCTTTTATGTTTTTAGCAGAGTGGACAGAAGGATTTTACCAGTAAAATGGCTTTAAATTCCCATCTTCTTGCCTTGGTTGGTGGTGGGAAATTTCTTAGTGTTTATTCCATAGTCTATATCTGGAGCAATGTTCTGTTTGCCACAAATAGTTTATTGGAATAGAGCCACATCTATTTATTTACTACTGACTTATGGCTTCTTCTTTTTATGTTACAGAGATTGAGCTGAGTAATTGCCACAGACACACAGCCAGCAAAGCTAAAGATATTTACTTTACAGAAACCATCAGTGGGCCCATCATTTACACGACACCTCTGTGTGTAGCACACACTCTGGTCCTTGCTTGTGCATTGCAGTTTCTCACCATCTATGAGGATTGATTTTCTGACAGTGAAGTCTGGAGATGGTACTTGATTACTCTGGAAAATGGTCCACGTTTGTGTCAGATACATTCTGCTCTGTGCATCGGCTTTAGAATCTTTTTAGCAGTTCAGAACATTTTGAACATCCAATGCTCACATGCTAATCCCCAGGGGAATTGGCACTTTCCATAAACAGGGCATCAGACCGTAAAATTATCCTGACTCCTGCTCCCACTTAATACTTGTTACCCAGAAGTTCTCTACTCTTAAGAGAACTTGTGCTAAAATTGCTGTTCATGTTAGTGAGTATAATTCTCAGAGAATCTTCATTTCTTTCATTCCTTTATGTTGAAAGTACTGTCCCTTTTTAGGTAGATACCTGGGGCCAGTACATTTCTTTCAATAATTAGCTGCTAAATATATTTAAAAGATGGTCTCTGAAGATATGAAAGTAACTTTTAGTTGTTTGTGTTATTAAATCTAGAAGTCTTTCGGTGGAGCTTTTGGGGTCTTCTATGTAGAGTATCCTGTAATCTGCGAATAATGGTTTAATGTCTTTCCTTTTCTATCCTTATTCTTTTTATTTCTCTCTCTTGTCTGATTGTTCTGGCTAATTTTTCCTGAACTATACTGAAAAGGAGTGATGGTAGCGGGACATTCTTGTCTTGCTGCTGATTTTAGAGGCAGAGCTTTCAGTTTTTGTACTTCTAGTATGATGCTGGCTGTTGGTTTTTATCTGATTGAGGTAAAGACCAACTGTTCTGATTTTCTGTAGGGTTTGTATCATGGATGATTGTTGGACTTTGTCATAAGCCTTTTCTGCATCTATTGAGATAGTCATGTAATTTTTATATGTTTTGCTCTGTTGATATGGTGTATCACATTTATTGTTTTGCATATGTTGAACCATCCCTGCATACCTGGGATGAATCTCACTTGGTCATAGCATATAACCTTCTTGGTGAGTTTCTGCATTGTATTTATCAGCTTTTTGCATGTGTGATACTGGGGATTGAACTCAGGACCTTGCACTCGCCAGGCGAGTGCTTATTCTACTAAACTATATCTCCCCTACTGAGGACTTTTTGCATTTATGTTCATTAAGGAGATTGACTTTTTGTTCTCTTTTTTGGTTGTGTTTTTCACTGGTTTTCTTATCAAAGTAATACTAGCTTCTAAGAATGAGTTAGGGAGAATTGCTTTCCTTTCAATATAATTGAAGAATTTGAGAATTTGGTATTAAAAATCATCTCTAAATTTCTGGTAGAATTTAGTTGTGAATCCATCAGTGCCTGGGCTTTTCTTTGTTGGTAAGTTTTTAATTACATTTTTTATTTCATCAACTGATATTGCGTTATTCAGAATTTTTGTCTTCTTACTTCACTTTTGGTAATTCATGTGTCTGGGAATCTTTCCATTTCTTCTGTGTTTTCATCATATGAGAGCAAAGATTTTCAAAGTATGTATTGATGATCTTCTTAATTTCCATAATCTTTTGCAGTTTCACCACTTGCATTCCTTATTGCATGAAATTGAGCTTTTTTCTTTCATTTTTTGATAAGGTTGGCTAAGGGTTTGCCAATTGTATTTATTCCTACAAAGAAACAACACTTTCTTTCACTCATTAATGCTTTGCATTGTTTTTCTTAGTCTCAACTGCATCAATTTCTACTTTGATCTTTATGATTGCCTCCCTTTTTGGACCTTTGGTCTTTACTTGCTCTTCTTTTTCTAGAAGCTTAAGGTGCAGCATTAGGTTGTTCAATTGTGCTCATTCTGTTTTCTTCATGTGAGAATTCACTGCTGTAGATTTCCCCTTTTGGGCTGCTTTCATTGCATCCCATAAATGTTCCAATGTGCTGCATCTTCACTATTGTTTAGTTGTCAATATTGTTTAGTTTCTTCTTTAATTTCACATGTGACCCATTGACTGTTCAGATAGTGATTGAACTTCCATGTGTTTATGGAATTTTTGCAGTTCTTTTGTCATTAATTTCCAATTTCATTGTACTACGGTCTGATAATATGCATGATATAATTTCTGTTCCTTTGCATCTACTTGACATTCTATGAGCTAGTACATGGTCCATCTAGAGAACAGCTCATGTGCAGCTGAGAAAGATGTGTATTCTGATGTTGGCTGGAACATTCTGAAACATCTCCTAAGTCCATTTGTTCACAGGTTTGGTTCACTTCTGATATTTGTGATTTTTTTGTCTGATCTATATGTTGGTGACAGTGGGGCATTAAGATCCTCCATTGCAATTGTGTTATCACTTATTTAATATTTCACATCTATTAATAATTGTTTTATATATTTAGGTGCTTGTCTAGTTGGGTGTATGTATTTGGTACATATCTACTTACAATTGTTCTCTTCTGCTTGAAGTTTTCGCCTACTAAGTATATAATGGCCTTTGTTAACTCTTTTGATCATTCTTGTTTGAAGTTCTCATTCTCATGTCTGCAAAAAGAATAGATATCCCTGCTTTTTTCTGGGCTTCTGTTGAATGGAACATTGTTTCCTGTCCTTTGAACTTCAGTATATGAATTTATTTTTCTACCTAAATGTGTTTCTTGCATATAGCTTATTGTTGGCTCTCATTTACTTTTTGTTTTGGTACTAGGAATAAAACTCAGGACCTTGCATTTGCCAGGAATACACTGTGCTGTTGAGTTACATCCCTGGCCAAGGATCTAGTTGCTTTTTTTGTTTTCCTTTCCTTTTCTTCTTTTTTTAAAATGTATTTGATTGTTACAAGGTCTTACTATGCAGCCCAGACTCATAGTAATCCTGCTGTTTTCAGCCTCCCCGGTGCTGGGAGTATAGGCATGCACCACTATGCTCAAATTGGCTGCTCAGCCCAACCAAGGGGTGGGGCCGGCGTGGTATGTGGTGCTGGGGATCGAACTGCATCCCTGAACTTGCCTAAGTTTGCTTAAGCAGGTGCTTTAGTCCACTGAGCTATCTGGCCAGCCCAAGATCTTGTTTCTTGATCCATTCTGCTGGTCTGTCTCTTTTGATTGGTGAATTGAGGTCATTTACATTGATGTTATAACTGATATGTGTTCTCTTATCTTTGTCATGTTATTTTCCTGCTGTTGATTCCATTCTTTTCTCTCTGTTTAATTGTTCGTCCTGCTTGGTGTTTTCTTTCTGTTTTGTTCTTCAAATTGTGGTCACTGTTATCTCTGTCTAGAATATCTTTCAGTACTCTTTGTAGGCTTGGTGGTCATGAATTGCTTCAGTTGTTCTTTGTTGTGGAAGCAGCATATTTGGCCATTAATTTTTTTATATATTACTTTTATTGAGAAAAAAGTAGCAAAATAGGTTAGTAGAACAGTTATAATAATTAATACCTTGCATATTGTTGTCCTTATAGTAGTTATTTATAGTACAAGATGCTGGGCTTTAACTTTGAAAGACAAGTGCTATAGGGTTCATCAATTTGGGCTGGCAATTTTCTTCCAGGACATGAAATATTTCATCCTAAGCTCCTCTTAACATAAGAGCTTGTACTGAGAAGTCTGCCATTATTCTGATGGGATTTTCCCTCATAGGTGCTCTGTTTCTTTCTCTAACATCTTTTGATATTATATTCTTGTGTTGAATTTCTGCAATTTGGTTATTATATGCTTGGGTAAAGATTTATTTTGATCACGACTATTTGGAGTTATGTATGCCTTACTTAGTTGTGTGTCAGATTCTGTTCCAAGCTTGTGAAATTTTCTGTGATTATTTCTGCAAACAGTCTTTTTATGTTATTTGTCTTGATTCTTACTTTTCCATAGATGTCTATCAGTCTTATATTGTTCTTCTTTGCGTTGTTGTGCAGCTGTTGAATTGTAATTTCCTGATCCCTTATTTTTAGGAGCTCTCACCTTTCATAGCCCTGCTCCTGTTTCCAAGGTCTGAAAGTCTATCTTCGGTTTTGTTCAAGCTTTCAATGGAGTTTTAATTTCCTGGATATCTCTTTGATGTGTTTCATGCATTCTCTTTGTTTCCTGTATTGTTCATTCAAAGTTTCCATCCTTTTCCTATACTCTTTTATTTTTTAAATCTATTTCTACATTTGCTGAACAATTCTTCCATTATAGTTGTTATCTCTTTTTTATCTGAGAGATTATTTCTGATCTGATTTCCTGTACAGCCTCATGGATTTGTTTCTTTGCTTCAGTTGTTATCATTTCAGAAATTTCAGGTGTGTGTCATTCATCTTTCTCTGTTGATTCTTGTGAGTTTTTGTAGTAGGTATCTATTTCACCACTATCAAGGCCCTTCTAGGAAAATTCTGCTCTTCATGGATGTCTTCTGTGTGTAAGAGATTCTTGGTTTGTGTCTGTCCCAAGATCCTAACTTTCCAATTAAGTGTGAGATGTTGCACCTGTTTGACTCAGTTTCTAGTTCTTTGGCATTGGGCTGTGGTAAGTTTACTACCACAGATCCTCCAAGTATTTTTATAGGAGGGAGAGCAACTGTTGGTAATTTTACACCTTAAGCCACACGAGCAAAATCTAATTATATAAGAGAACTGGCCACAAGTTAGATGCTTGTATGCAGTGTTTCCTCTTAGTATGGAAGTTTTACCCTGTGGTGAGGAAGTTTAAGAATAATAATAAATAAATAACTGGAAAGGAAGTAGAAGCAAGGCTGAAGGACAAAGGGTGATCACACAAGCTCTGAAAAAAAGCCAGGGAAGGGCACAAAAGAAAAAGTGAAGGAACAAGGGATTATTTGATTTTGGTCTCCGGTATGAAGGGATGGATTAGTTTTCTATTCTAGAGTTCTCCCTGGCCATTTAGAAAACAGAGTTAAGAAGAAAAGATAAAAGAAAAAAGGAAAAGAAAGCAGAAGATAAAAATAAAAAATAGCCGAAAGAAAGAAAACAAATGTAAAGGAGTCGCTCCACTTGTCTGTATTCCATGTGTCTTTGTCCCTAAGCGCAAAGTGGCTCATCTAACTTAACATCCATTGGATTGTGTTGTTGGTATTGCTTTGGGCTTTTCCAAGACACTAGTTCACCTGTCCATCACACGCACCCTGGTTGGGGCCCTTCTGTGTGTCTGGCCTTCCCTAGTCAGCTGTTCTCACTAATATAGTGAGGAGGATCCAGTTACCAGGATTCTTCCTGGGCTGGTTGCTGAGTCCCATAAATTTCAAAGAATTTAATAAACTCTAATATATAAGGTATTATGCCTGCTTTCAAAGCAAACTCCCTGACATAATGATAGGCACCTGTATGATTCAGGCAAACATTGAAGTCATTGTCACAAAAATAGTGACAGTTTCCATGCACTATTAATCTGAGCTGAATTTCAGCATTATTTCTTGAACCAATCTTTGGCATCTAAAAGTTCCTGAAATTACATTCTCTTAGTAGAAGTTATTTTCATTTTTTTGTGGTTTTATTTGTTTTTACTATGACTGCTTTTGGTACTGGCTGTTTAGGGCAAAAGTTGCCCATTGTAGGGTATCAGTATTTCTTTGATGATTTCAATACAGAGAAGGGGACAGCAGACCACACTGGTATCTTTCCAAAGTACAATTGACCCAGTTAGTTATGACCGTGGTGATGTGTAATAAATCACCCCCACCCCCAGAACTCAGTAGCTCAACATGATGGTGACTGATACCCGTACACCTGTGCCAGGAGCCAGAATGGCACTACCACACGCCATTGTGTGCTGTCCCTCCATGGTGTCTGTTGCCCTCCTTGGGCAGGTGAGCTGGCTGAGCTGTGTTCTTTTCATGTGGTGATGCACAAGATACACATAAGCACAGGAGTCCTGTGGGCACTAGATTTGGAAATGATGCATTCTTATTTTCCTCATTCTTTTGGCCAAAACAAGTAAAATAGCAAAATTTGTACTCTAGGATGAAACTATACTCTACCACTAGTGAAACAAAATGAGTATGTGGGGGTTAGAAGGGTGAAGAATTGCGCTAATAATCAATCCATCTTACAATCTTGTGCTTTCTGTTACAGAATAATAGATACAAATAGATAAGAAAGAGAACTTCCAGCTATTCTTTGTGCTCTATTAAAGGCATGGACTGTACATAAATCGCAAGGGTCATTCCTGGTAGTTTTACAATGCAAAATTCAAAAGCTAATGGGATAAATTTGTGTGACCATATGACCTCAAAGGCAACATTTTTCTAAGTGCTTGGCAATATTACTTATTTATAAATCCCACTAGAGAAAATATAAGGTAGAATACATTAAATATATCGGTGATTTGGAGTAAGGATATATTTTAATACAAATGCTTGCTAGTGCTGGGAATGCATAAATGTATGTGTATTGACTTAGGATATAAAATGTTTCTCTACCTATTTGCTATACTTTAAAATAGTATAAAATTCAGTGCTTCAAAGTATATATATTCCTTTAAAACACTTTTTTTTTTTTTTTTTTGCAGTATTGTAGATTAAAACTAGGCCCTAAACCATACCAGGGTTCTTCTTCACTAAAAATTTTTATTTTTTCCTCAACACATGATAATTGTGCATATTTGTAGCAAAGTACAATTTAACTTACAAAATGTCATTAGGTTTAAGTGCATTCTGATTTTTCTAAATGTTCATTTGGTGGGTACATGACATCTTCTTTGAAAGTGAATTGCTTTCTCAGTGTTACTTCCTTTACGTGAATGTGTAATAAATGAGCAGTTTCTTTCAAATCAATTAATGATTAAATCAGGTCTAATGGCCATGCGTTTTCATTTATACTGTTAGCACTCGTGGCTGTCACGATGGGTAATTCATGCTTGGGTCTATTTTTGACAATAATGGTAATATTTACCCTCTCTATTTAACTTGCTCATAGCTAGTTCTCAGATGATGGTTTAGAATAAAAGCACCTCCTGCTTATATTTCTTGATAACGTGGTGTTAGGTTGCTTTAGGAACATTTATTATCAGCTTATGTTTTCCGTATTTTAATGTTTGTGTTGCTGTTCATGTGAACTGTGGCTCGTCAGAGCTGCAGAGGGCTCTTGCAGCAGCAGGTGTACAGGTGACAGACGAGACAGCCTGGACCAGAGCAGTGTCACCCCGGGCAGTGGCTCTCCCACTGGATGTGCCTGCTGTTTTCCAGGGAAGGTAGGTCTGCGTGTAATCCTGAACCCAGAGCCTGAGTAGCTTTCCTTCCATGCAGAGGGTGCTGAAGACAATGAAATGTGGCAGTTTGGTCCTTATCCATGAATTAGGGGCTGGGGAGATGGCTCAGTGGAATAAGATTTAGGATCACTTAGTGAAGAATGGCTTCTATGATTCAGTTACTTAACACCTGCAGTAAGGAAATATTTTAGAAAGCAAATTTTTAAATAATTTGCTTCACAAATAAGGTTTCTCTTATTTAAAAAAAAAATCTGTCTATGGAAACCAGCATATTTTAAAATTTGAACCAGTTTTCCTAATCTCCTCTTGTTTGGTAAGTGAAGAAGAAAATTCCGTGCTATGCCTCGTGATTAGTTTTAATTTTAATTAGGAAGCTCCATAAATATTGCTGGAGATTACTTTTTCTCTTAACTGTTGACTGTATGTAACTAAACAAATGGATGTTTCCTGTTTCTTTGGATTAACAATTGTTTCTTGTCATGTTTTACTTCAAGAAAAATGATTTGAAATATTTGAAAAACCCCGTTCCCCCATCTTTTGCTTCTTTTTCACTTTAAAAATATTGCTAGAATAAATTTGTTACTGTGTTCAGTAGAACAAAAACAGGAAGTGGGTTAGGCTCAGAAATTTAGCCAATTGTGGCTTTACTGTGGGGGTCAAATCGACAAATAAGTCATGCAGAGAATTACAAGGAAATAAATAAAAATAATATAAATTCATTAATATTATGAATATTATATTCATAATATAATATTATGAATTATATAATTCATAATTATATAATTATAACAGCTGGTCACACCAGCTGTTTTGTAAGAAAAAAAATTTATTTATTGACAAGACCCTTAATTTATTAGAGAATTATTTTTCTGGTTTTGAGAAACATGAGATATGTAGAAAAGAATAAAGGTGACCTAGTATTACACGACCTAGGAAGAGCTATTGTTAAAATTTAGTTTTCTTTTATTTATTTTGAGACAAGGCCTTGTATGCGGTCCCAGCGGGCCTTGGGCTTGCTGTGTAGCTGAGGGCAGCTCAAGCCTGTGGCAAGCCTCCTGCCTCCTCAGGGCCAGAACTGTAGCGGTGCAGCACCACACCCAATTTCTTTTCCTTTTTTGTTGGTCTTCTAGAAATATTTTTGTTTCAGTCTCAAATATTAAGAACCAGAGTCCATCTGAGGAGAACTGTTACTGTTCTGTGTAGGACTGATAAATGGGCGTTCTATATTTCCTTCTGAATTTCTAAACTCATTCTCTGCCCCCTGGCTTTTAGAATGACAGTGAGTACTTCTGGGTTCTCTTTGCTCTGTTGTGGTGTTGAAGACTGCCTTCTCGGCAGTCACACCACACAGAGACACAGCAGAAGCACACTTTTTTTTTAAACCAGTTTTTTTTGCTTCTACCTATGAGAGTTTGTCCTCTATCTTTGGAATTCAGAATCATGCTATGCGTTTTTTTTTTATTTTTTATTGGCCCAGGGGACAGAGATAGGAACAAACTCAGTTTGTCACCGGGCTTGCACGGGTCCTTGCTTTAGCGATAATGGAAATCAAAACAGAGATAACAACAAAAATGGGGAAGGAACTTCAGCTTGAGTAGGAAAGAGGAAGTGAACGCAGCAATGGTGGACAAGGTCCACCTGGCAACAGGAAGAGTGCGGGTTTTATGGGGCCGCAGAGGGGCCAGAAGGCCAGGTTGATCGTAATCTCAGTTCCAGTCTTGCAGTCTCTGGGGAAGTCCTTGTAGCTTGAGGAGCAATCCAGAATCCCTGCAGCGATGGCTCCTACTTCAGGGGTCTGTGTCAGTTTCCAGGAAACTGCTGGCATCCAGATAACCATGGGGTTAGGGCAGTGACTAGAGATGCTAGGGGTGAAAGCTAGCCTTTGAGTGTCCCTGTCAGTCTCTTATCTGTGTCCTCAGTCTCCTCAAAAGACAAGTGAGGTAAGTTAGCCTAATTTTATGGCCAAAAGCTTTGTATGGGCAGCTTTTAGACAGACACTCTCTAAACTGCCTACCTGTAGAGTTGAGCAAGGATCTTACCCAGCATTTTAAGATAATAAACAAGACAGATGAAAAATGAAAACAGAGATCCTGGGCTTTGTCCTGTTCTTAGCTATCTATTGGATATCTGTAGGTTTGAGTAAAGTGTTGTTATTTTTTTTCAGCAAGAACAATTTGAAAGTCTTTGCTTCAAAAGAAAATGTAACTCATGCTGTTCATGAAAAAACTTAAGTTCCAACTACTCCTTTCCATGGATCATTAGAAATTTACAGTACAGTTATTCAAACCACCCTGCATACATACATACATAGATAAATCTCTTCTTCTTACTCCCTCTCTTTTGTCTGTCTGATCTCAGTAATTCCTTCCTTTTAAACAGGTTCATTCCCATTTTTTTCTCTTCTTTTCTCATTTTTTCCTTCTTTCTGCCTTTTGTAGTTTCTCCACTTTCTTAGCCTGGCAACCTGGTGTTCACCCCTGCCAGCCCCAGGACTCTCTTCTAAATCTCGTATACCTTTATTTCCTTTCTTTTTCCAACTCTGCAAGCATATATCTGTTAATTTGAACAATGAATTTGAAGACAATAATATGCAGTACAACAAATATTGTCAAATTCATATTATTTTATTTAGTGAAATTTTGTATCATTTCTATTTTTTTCTTTTTTATTACTATTTTGTATTTCTTTTAAAAAAAATTAAAAAGGCTTAAGAGAAAAACAAGCAGTATCAAAGTGTACTCCAGGCAGTAAAAATAAATGCTATTTAATAGGACAAATAAAAAAGAAAATCTTAAGCTCTTGAGAGTTGTTCTTGTCCTTCTGTGTTGGTATCAATAATTTCATTTATTTTTTTGTTTCCTCATTGGATGCTATGGTGAGTGCATCTTAGGTGTAATATCTTTGTTTTGTTTTGTTTTGTTTTGTTTTTCTTTCCTGGGACAGGGTCTCACTGTGCAGTTCTGCCTGTCTTCAACTGTCTATGTAGCCTCGACTGCCTTTAGGTATGGCAACCCCCCTGCCTCGGCACCCTGAGTGCTGAGACCATAGGAGTCCGTTACCATAACCTGCTGCTAATGTACCCAGGCTTTGAGGTCACTGAGCTCACTGAGGATGGTAAGGACGAAAAATGCTCTCTGTTTCGAAGATAGTAGGTCCTGAGTTATGGCCCAGGAGTGCACCTGCCTTTTGTCCACATTCTGGTCTGTCCATATGCCTGATTAATTTGCTCTTTCATTTAATCATTTAATCTTATCTTGTGCACAGTATGTTCACTAAGCATTTTCCAGATCATGGAATAGTGGTGAGTGAAATATAGTCCATTCTTAAATGACACAGGACTTCTGTTTGCTTTACCCCTGTTTATCCACTTTTCCCTTCTCCTGCTTTTTTTTTTTTTTCTTTTGTACTGGGCATCCAACTCAGGACCTTGTACTTGCCAGGCAGACCCTTAGGCCACTGAGCTTTCTCTCTGACCCTTTCTTCTGTATTTTTTAAATATCAATTCCAACATATATGTCACTTCTTAAATGCACTGTGATGTTTCCAGTTTCTCCTTGGTGCACTTCTTGAATGTGTCCTTACTTCACAAACATCATGTGCAGGATGCTACTGCAAGCACTTAAGGAAACATAACTCACTCTACATTCATAGACACAGACTCGTCCTCCCCACGTAGAGCTGCAGCCCCAAGAGACAGTGGGGTAGTGGGGCAGGCCCAGGAGGCAGCCGCCTTTTCACCACCCAGCCCCAACCTGTACAGCTGAGCTCCTGCCTCTCCTGCCCCCTTCTCCAGTCAGCATTTCATCAGTCCTCTCAGGAGATGGCTGCGCCCTCCGCCAGCACCTGGAGGGAGAGCCTTGCTCCTCCCCTCCTCCCATGACAACTTTCTGCAAATCTGCAGTCAGGCTTCCCACAAACGCTGCTGAATGCTCTTCAAACATTGCCAACCTTCACTGTTTCTCTCCCCCTGCCAGCCCTGCTCTGATCTAAACCACCACCATCTTTTGCCAGGTCATTAGTGAGACTTCCTAATTCACCTCTTTGCCACTCTCAGTCTCTGCTTCTATTCTCAGTGCAGCAGTCAGCAAGTCTACTAGAACTCTCTGATTGCATTGCTGGCTTCAACCCACCAGTGACTTTCCAAAACCAAGCTAACATTCTTATGAAGACTTGCAAGGCTCCACTGGGCGTAGCCTTCCATTGTTTTGCAAACATCCTCTGTGTGCTCCCCCTGAGAGCCTTTGCACTGTGGTGTCCTTTACCTGCATGTTCTTTGTCCCCACACTTGTGTGGTTAGCAACTCACCTCATTCTAGTACTCATTTCCTTCTAGGGTTGAATTCAAAGTCATCTGCTCATCAGGTTGGTCATGGCAACCTTGTCCTGAATCCAATCTACTCTTCTAATAATTCTCATTCCTCTTCCCTGTCTTATTTTCTCTCCTCAGCAGTCATTACAACATAACTTGTACTTGTCGTGTTTCCTGTGTGCTCCCTCATTTTTTCTAGGGTCAGTATGACGTCATAAGGCTGGCCAAAGAGCTCAGCGGATTAAAGTGCCTGCAAGTAGGCACAGGGGCCAGAGGATCCATCCCTGGACCTGCCATTCTGGCCCTGCCCCCAGGATGCACTGAGATGGCAGTTGAGACTGGGCGTGGTGATGCATACGTGATCCCAACTTTCTCTCTCTCTCTCTTTTATTTGGATGTGAAGAATTTTCTTTTCTTTTATTTTTTACTGAAGAACAAGTAGCAATGAGACAGTTTCAAGACAAATTAATAGGACAGATTCGATAATTAATACATTGTAGACTGTTTTCATATTGTTTTGGTGTTGTACAAGGTATATATATGATATTGTACTTACAGACATTATTATAGTAGTTATTTTTAATCAGAAACTTAAGATAGTGTAGCTGTATACTTATTTTTTATAGCTGAATTGTATCACAGATTCAACAATTAATACTTCCACCTTGTTATCTTCCTAATGGTTGTCCATATATAGTACTAGAAACTGACATAATAACCTGTCCAGCCACTATTAGTGCAAATCTTGCCTCCCATAGAATTATGCGTAAATACTACAAATTTATCCTAGCTGTATTGTCTGTACAAACACATCTTGGTTCTTCCTTTGTATCCCTCCTTTTTTTTTTTTTTTGTCTAATCCCATCAAAGATGGGTATTCCATTGTCATCAAACCACTATAGGTTTGATGAACTTGGCAACACAATCCAACACAGTCCAGTATTCCACAATAATAGTGACTTAATTGATGAAGTTGTTGATTATAGCCCTTTACAGCTCAAATTATTATTATGGCCCTGCATTATATACCACACTTTTATACTTTTCTGCTGGATGGTTAAGATCGAGATAGATCAAGACCAATACACCAGAAGATGTAGCTTTTTTTCTGAGGTGCTGGGGCATGTAGTATTTTCCATCCTTTGACTCTGAGCCTATGAATGTCCTTTTGAGTTAAGTGTGTTTCTTGTATATAGCATATAAAAAAGCAGGAGTAGCAATTCTGTTCTCAGACAGTCTCAAACCAAGAATGATCAAATGACACAAAGAAGGCCACTATATATTGGTCAGGGGAAAAATTCAAGAGCAAGAAGTAACACTCATAAATATTTATGCACCAAACACAGGAGCACCCAATTATGTAAGATATGAAAAACCTAATATCTAAGACCACAATCTTGACAGGAAACCTTAACACCCCCTTATCCCAAAAAGATAGATTAACCAGACAAAAAATTAGCAAGGAAGTAGCAGAACTGAACCAGAACTTGGAACAAATGGACCTGGTGGACATATACAGAGTGTTCCACCCAATCACAGCTGAATGCACATTTTTTCCAGCTGCACACGGGTCATTTTCCAAAATAGACCACATACTAGTCCAGAGATCATTCCTAAATATATGCAAGAAAACAGAAATTATCCCATGTGTATTACCTAACCACAATGCAGTGAAACTGGAACTAAATGACAAAGAAACCAGAAAAATCTGCTAAATTAATGGAAATTAAACAACACCCTATTCAGCAATCAATGGGTCACAGAAGAAATTAAACAAGAACTTCAACAATATCTACAATTCAATGAAAATTCAAGCACAACTTACTGGAATTTATGGGATGCAATGAAAGCAGTTCTTAGAGGGAAAATAATAGCTATGAACTCACACATTAGGAAAACAGAATGGGAATAAATAAATACCCTAATGTTGCACCTCTGACATCTAGAAAAAGAAGAGCAAACGAAATCCAGAGCGCAAAGACAGGAAGAAATCATAGAGATTAGAGTAGAAATTAACTCAATTGAGATGAAGAAAACAGTTCAAAGAATCCACAAATCAAAAAGTTGGTTCTTTGAAAGACTAAATAAAGTTGATAAGCCTCTAGCCAACCTCATCAAAAAGAGGAAAGGAAAAATTCAAATACAAGAAATAAGAATGAAAAGGGTGAAATCACCACAGACGCAGTGGAAATTCAGAAGATTATCAATAATTACTTCGAGAATCTTCATGCTCACAGAATAGAAGACACAGAAGAAATGGACAGATTCCTCAAAAGGTACAAATTACCAAAACTGAATCAAGAAGATATAACAACTCTCAATAAGCCAATAACAGCCAACGAAATACAAAATGTAATAAAAAGCCTACCGACAAAGAAAGTCTAGGTCTTGATGGATTCACAGCTGAATTCTACAATAAATTTATAGAAGATATCATTCCTACACTCCACAAACTCTTCAATGAAATTGAGAAGGAAGCACTCCTCCCAAAATCATTTCTGGAGGCAAGTATTATATTGATTTCAAAACCAGGGAAAGACACAACTAAAAAGGAGAACTACAGGTCAATCTCCCTCATGAACATAGAGACAAAAATCCTAAATAAAATCCTAGCAAATAGAATACAGCAAATCATTGAGAAGATCATCCACCATGACCAGGTAGGATTCATCCCAGGGATGCAAGGATGGTTCAATATTTGAAAATCTATAAATGTAATACACTTAACATAGTGTATTACATGATCATCTCAATTGATGCAGAGAAAGCTTTTGACAAAGTCCAACACTCATTCATGTTCAAAGTCCTACAGAAAATTGGAATAGAGGAACTCTATCTTTTTTTTTTTTTTTTTTGTCTTTTTGAGACAGGGTCTCACTATGCAGTTCAGGATGGCCTTAAGCTCACTTTGTAGCTCAGGCTGGTCTCGAACTCACAACAATGCTCCTGCCTCAGCCTCCCGAGAGCTGGGATGAGGACTCTATCTTAACTTGATAAAAGCCATCTATGACAACTCAAAAGCTAATGTAATCCTAAATGAGGAAAAACTGAAATCTTTTACTCTTAGATCAGGTACAAGATGAGGATGTCCTCTATCACCCATCCTATTCAAGATAGTTTGGTAATCACTAGCAACAGTCATTAGAAAAGAGGGAGAAAGAGAAGGAATAAGAATGTGTAAAGAAGGAGTTAAATTATCACTATTTGCAGATGACATGATACTTTACTTGGAAGACCCAAAAAATTCCACCAAGAAACTACTAGAATTGATACGGAAATTCAGTAGCATAGAAGAATACAAAGTCAGTACACAAAAGTCAATAACATTCCTATACACAGATAACAAACACACTGATAGGGAAACAATAGAAACAGAACCTTTTACAATAGCACTGCAGAAAATGAAATACCTTGGAATTCACTTAACCAAGGAAGTCAACGATCTTTGCACAGAAAATTACAACACCCTAAGAAAAGAGATTATAGAGGATTTCAGCAAATGGAAAGATATTCCCTGCTCCTGGATGGGAAGAACCAACATTGTGAAGATGGCCATACTCCCAAAATCACTGTACAGATTTAATGCAAACCCTATCAAACTGCAACCAACATACCTCCCAGACCTAGAAAAATCATTCCTAAAATTTATTTGGAACCAGAAAAGACCTAGAATAGCAAAGGCAATCTTGGCCAATAAAGACAAGGCAGGAGGCATTACAATTCCTAACTTGAAATTATACTACAAAGCCACTGTGATAAAATCAACATGGTATTGGCAGCGAAATACACCTGAGGATCAAAGGAATAGATTAGAAGATGCAGAGGCATCTACAAATACACTCAAACACCTAATTTTTGACAAAGGGGCCAAACAAGATTACTGAAAGAAAGATAGCCTCTTTAACAAATGGTGCTGGAAAAAGTGGCTTTCTCCATGCCAAAAACTAAAACTTGACCCAGCTCTATCACCGTGCACTAAGTTAAAGTCAAAATGGATTAAAGATCTAAACATTAAAACAAAAACACTAAATGTATTGGAAGAGAAAGTAGGAGGAACTCTTGAAGACATAGGGGTAGGTAAAGAATTCATGAACAAACATATATTCACATGGAAAACACTTGAAAGAATCAACAACTGGAATCAACTCTTCTTGAGGAGTTTCTGCACGTCAAAAGAAATTGTCAACAAAGTGAAAAGACAACCCACCAATTTTGAAAAAATCCTAACTAATAAGCAATCAGACAAAGGTCTGCTCTCTAGAATATATAAAGAACTAAAATATATTACAGCCATTAAATTTAAAGACCCATTCCAGAAATGAGCATCTGACATGAATACACACTTCTCAGAAGATGAAATTAAAGAAGCGAATAAATATATCAAAAAATGCTCCACATCGCTAGCCATCTGCAAAATGCAAATTAAAACAACACTGAGGAGTTGGGGAGATGGCTCAGTAGAATAAGCGCTTCCTTGGCAAGCTCAAGGGCCTGAGTTCAATCCCTGGTTCCGCCAAAAAAAAAAAAAAAGACATTACATAATCCTATGAGAGGCAAGATCTGGTTGGACAGGATATTATGTCGGCTTCTAGTACTATGGTCATCCACTAGGAAAATAATTATTGAATTTTTGATATAATTCAAGTATAAAAAATAAGATAAGTAAGCAGCTACATTCTTAATTCACTGATAAGAGATATCTGCTAAAATAATACCTGTAAATATAATATCATGTATGCACCTTGTCTTACATAGTTGGGTGCTCCTGTGTTTGATGCATAAATATTTATGAGTGTTACTTCTTGCTCTTGAATTTTTCCCCTGACCAATATATAGTGGCCTTCTTTGTGTCATTTAATCATTCTTGGTTTGAGATTGTCTGAGAACAGAATTGCTACTCCTGCTTTTTTTCTGAGGTGCTGGGGCATGTAGTATTTTCCATCCTTTGACTCTGAGCCTATGAATGTCCTTTTGAGTTAAGTGTGTCTCTTGTATATAGCATATAATTGGTTTTTGTTTCCTAATCCACTGTGCCAGTCTATTTCTCTCAATTGGAGAATTGAGTTCATTTACATTGATGGTTATAATTGAAATGTGTTGACTTATGACTGCCATATTTACCTGCTGTTGTTTACTCCTTTTTATCCTGTGTTTAATTGTCTGTCTTGTTTAGTGCATTCCTTCCACTCTCCATGCAGTTCTGGTCATTGTGGTCTCTCTCTAGAACATCTTTCAGTATCCTGTGTAGGGATGGCTTTGTCATCATGAAATTCTTTAGTTGTTCTTTGCTGTGGAAGTATTTCAGTTCTCCATCAGGAGAACCAGAGTTTTGCAGGGTATAATAGTCTGGGCTGGAATTTGTTTTCATACAGGACTTGAAGAACTCTGCTCCATGCTCTCCTTGCCTTCATGGCTTGTCAGCTGTAATTCTGATCAGTTTTCCTTTGAATGTGATCTGCTTCCTCTCTCTCACAACTTTCAGTATATTATTCTTGTGTTGGATTTCTGGGATCTTGACTATTATATGTCTCAGTGTGTTTTTTACTTGGGTTGAAGTTATTTGGTGTTCTGTATGCTTCAGTTACCTGAATGTTGGTTTGTTTCCTCATATTTGGGAAGTTTTCTGTGATTACTTCTGCACATACTCTTTGTATATCATTTGTATACAAAGATATAGAATGAGAATGACTCTTTCATTCTCATTGATGCCAATTAATCTCACATTGTTCATCTTGGCATCATCTTGCAGGTGATGGATTGTTTTTTCCTGCATTCTTGTTTTTAAGAGATCCTTTCTCATTTTTTCACTAGCTGCACCAGCGTCCTGTAGATCTGAAACTCTGTCTTCGCTTTTACTCAGTTTTGTAGACTCGTGATTGATATTTTTAGTTCTTCTATATCTCTTTGACTCTGCTTCATGCGTTCTATTTCTTTATTGTATTGCTCATTCCAGGAATCCATCATGTTTCTGATCTCCTCTATGTTTTTTGCATGTCTTTTTTAGAGGTAGCTATTAATTCTTTTTCTGCAGAGTTTCTTCAACTTTGGGTTTCCTCTGTATATTTCCAGACTTGTTTCAGTATTTCAGATGCTATGATTTCAAAGAATTCTTTTTTGATTTCAGAAATTATTTCTTCTTTGAGTTCCTCATGACCTTTCTGCTGTTGTTTCTTTGCTTCTGCGCTGTTAATTCATAGGTTTCAGCTGAAATAGTGTTCTTTGCACTTGCTCTAGGTGAGCATTGAGTTGCCCCATGTGTTTCTGGGTTTGATTCTTTACTTCAGATGCTATGTATTCCAGTATTTCTGTTTTCATTTCAGGCATTAATTCTGGTCTGAGTTCCTCTATACCTTTCTCCTGTTGTTCCTTTGCTTCTGTCTCTGTTAATTCATTCTTTTCAGCTGAGCTAGTGTCCTCTGCACTTATTGGTGGATTCAAGGTCTGAGATTGCATTCTTCTCCTTGTTTTCTTAATTTTGAATAGCACTGACCTTTGACCTTTGATGTAGAGCTTTTGTGCAGCTACAACAGAACCAGGGTGTCCAGCGAGGGTCCACACGCTTGAGGGGGAGTGTGGCCGGTGGGCAGGGGACAAGCCAAAGACTCTGCCCCAGACTCACTGAACCAATCCCAGCTCTTGAAAGGCTATAAAAATAGGTGGATCAATAAGAGTCCAATGTAGTAGTAAGACCCTAAACAACCTGTAAACCCTCCCCCATACCCCTAATAAAATGAAATCATAAAACAATAATAGATTTGGATGAAAACAGAGTCTAAGTGCAATTTTAGGTCTATGATGCTTTTATTTTATTTACTTGTTTGTTTATTTATTAACGTATTATTATTATTTTATGAATAAGGGCAAGACTTTATTAGTGGTGTACAATTTCCATAAGACAATCAGCATGACAAATGCACACAGCTCGACAAGTTCTGGAGCTGAAGGGGACATGAGCACATGATGGGAGGTTTTGGGCCTCACAAAGCCCTTCCATTGCTGTTCAGGAGAGTAGGAAGACAGTCAGGTAGGATCCAGACACACCAACGTCACGAGGGATAATGGGCACAGTCAGCACAGCAGTTCACAGGCAGAGTACCCAAGATCCCCTGAAGGTGGCCAGGCTCTACCCAGGCATCTGTGGAAGGGCATGGAGCTGAGATGTGTCCCAAAGGCTGAGTTCGGAGCCGGGCGTGGTGGCGCATGCTTGTGATCCCAGCACTCGGGAGGCTGAGGCAGGAGGATTGTTGTGAGTTCGAGACCAGCCTGAGCTACAAAGTGAGCTTAAAGCCAGCCTGAACTGCATAGCGAGACCCTGTCTCAAAAAAAAAAAAAAAAAAAAAAAAAAAAAAAAAAAAAGGCTGAGTTCCCTTCTTCTTGGGCCTCCTGCCTGCTGTCAGCCTGGGTCTTCTGCAGCTTCCTGGGCATGTCAGGCTGCAGTAGATGCCCTGGGCCTGGATTCATCCACCTTTGTTAACACTGGCCCCTCCTGGCTGCCTTAGGGTGGCCTGGGCCATTCAGAATGCAGCATCTGTGTCACCTTCAGGTAACTGGAGCTCCTCTGTGGTGTGGGCCATGGGGTCCTGGACATCTTGGTCTCTACAGCATTTCTGACCCCTGGCTACTCCAGTCATGGCCCTGTCTTTGGTGTCAACCCAGTACAGCAGTCAGCCTTCATGGAAGTCCACTTCTCCACAGCTGTGGCAGGAATGTGCCTTGAAATTATTTTTTTATTTTTTATTTTTTTTCAAGACAGGATTGAACCCAGGGCGTCCCTTATGCGAGGCAAGTGCCTTACCACTGAGCTACATCCCCAGACTACAGCCTTGAAATTATGGAATGCCTAGGCCCAAGCATGTTCTGGGTTTAGGCTTGGTGGCTCCTGGAACTCTGGGCATGCCCAGCCTCGGTTCTGCTCTTCCAAAGTTGACACAAGACCTGCATAGCTGATGCCTACCCAGCAGGCCACATGAGGCCAAAGTGCAGCTCCATGGTACTTTTAAAATCTCACCTCATTCCCCAATCAATAAAGTTTGCTTTACTACTATTCTTTATTTCTTCTGGGCTTTAGTTTCTGCTCAGCATCCTTTTATTTTATGCTACCAGATAGGAATTTTTTGAAAGTGTTTGTAACAAACTCTTCTAAACAGTCATATCTTGGTTACTTTTTGACAAAATACCTGACACCCAAAATCAAGAAGGGAAAGGTTCACTTAGCTCACAGTTTGTGCAGGTTTCAGCCCATACTCAGCTGGCTCCAAGACAGAGTGACATATAGTAGAGGGTGGCAGTTCATGATGGTAGAAAAGAGCAGAACAGCAAGAGCACAAAGGGAGAAGCAGCAACAGAGAGTAAACTTCCCTCCCTTCCTTATCCTGCATCCAGGCTATTCACCCCAGGGTGGATGTAACACTCACACACATAATCCCAGCAACACTCACATCTACAATCCTAGCATTTCATCATGAATTAATTACAAACAATAGAAGCCCACCCCATTGAAACAGGCGAATGAGACTCCCAACCTGAAGGGTACCAGGAATGAGTTAGTGTTTTCCAAAACCAAAGAATGAATTTTGGAAACAAATGGAGGTTAAAAGCAGAATATACTTGTGGAAAGAAAGCTCCTGTCTGAGAGAGGGACTGAAAGGGCACCCAAGCAGGTTCCTCAGGAAGCTGTCTCTTCAGGGTTTTTATAGAATAAAACGATTTGGTGGAGCAGGTATAAGGCAGAAAACATAAGAATTCATTTAGGCAGGCATGAGGTGGGGCAAAACCATGGTCAACCAGTGAGATTCTAAGCACCATTGCTCAGGTAAAATTGATTAAATCCAGGACCAAATGAGGAAGCCAGTCACACATCAAGTGGGCACGAACAGGGAACAGGGTGTCTTCTTGTTGGATGTTGGGTTACTTACTCTTTCAGGCTCTTTCAAGGTGAGTGAAACCTATTTAGAATATCAATCCGTGATGCCCACTCCTTGAGAAGAATGTGGTTGCATTTGTTTACCCTTTTGTCTTGACTGGCCCACAACAGGAACACCTGTCTCTTACAAAGTTGCAAAGTTACCTTCTATTCCATACTGTCTCCATGAGAGTCTGGCCCTGTCTGACTGTCTATAATATTTCCAACTAATTTAGCTGCCTGTAACACCATGATTGCATGAGGTCTTGGGGGGACATCTAAGCACAAACCCTAAGAAGTGATTTTTGGATTTTGCTTGCTTCCTTTAATATGTCAATAGCATTAGAAAGGAACAAGGGAGTAGCGGGCTAGCCAGATATCTCAGTGGACTAAAGTGCCTGCCAGAGACGGGGGTTCGATCCCCAGTGTACCCCGCCAGCTCTGCCCCGGGGGGGCTGAGATGGAGAATGAGACCGGGCGTGGTGGCGCACCTGTAATCCCAGGATGTGGGAGGCTGAAAACAGGAGGACCACTAAGAGTCCAATCTATGTAGTGAGAACCTATAGACCCTCTAATAAATATATTAAAAGAAAAAGAAAGAGAGAGAGAGAATGGAGAAAGGGAGGAAAAGCTTGAATTAGATTTATCACGTTAGTGATGGAGTAGAAGTAAATGTGTACTCAAATTTCGTAGCAAGAGACTGTTATTTTTTAGTAAAATGTTGCTAACTTAAATATTACCTAGTTCAATTAACCTAGTAGTTTTGGTTGGTTTTCTCATGAGATGAGTTTGGGTATCTATTAAAGTGAATTTTAGATATTTATTCAGTATGAGTATATTTCCTCCTAGGAAAAGATAAAGGTGAATTGGAAGAGGTGTTTTAAATGTATTAAAAAAGGCAATTTTGCTATCTAAATGTTGAATTTTTTCAAGTGTTGAGTCAGTTTAGATTTGTATTTGGCTTTAGTCTAAAGCATTAACCCCCCCAAAATGAAAAGAAAGGTAGACTTCTCAGAATTCTAGTAATTATTTCTGTTTTCTAGCATTTTCACAATATAGTGATACATTATAGGCTTCATTTTTTTCAGAAATTTGTATTTCTCCCTCCCCCCCCTTCTCCCCATCCCCTCTGTCCCCACACTTCTCCTCGCTTTTGCTCCCCATGTCTTTTCTCTCCTCTTCTCCTTTTCTTCTTCTCACTTCTGTCCTCTCATTTCTTCTCTTCTGCCCTTCACATTGCTCCCTCTCCTCCTCATTCCCTCCTAAACATTTCTATAGAAATCCACATAGAATTATAGCATCATACACAAACCAAAAGGACATTTGCAAACTAAAGGAGTCTAATGGATCTTTAGGCCTCTTTCTTTCTTTGCTGAGGATTGAACTCAGGACCTGGCACTTACTTGACAGGCACTTAAGCCCCTGAGTTATGTCCTCTGCCTTGTACTTCTTTAATGAGGTGTGAGAAGAGGAGGCTTAGTAGAGGCTGGCATCTCCATTTTAATAAAGTCTCCTCTCACTGTTTTTATGAATTGGGATTTTTTAATAAGAAAAAAAAGTAATAGGTGTTGAGCCTAAAACAAACAAAGATCCTAAGTTCAATCCCCCGTACTACAACAAGTGAAATGAAATGAAATGAAATGAAACAAGTAGGCAGACAAGCAGACAAACCAGGGAGGCCTGGTGCTCTGTTTCCAGCCCACAGCCCACAACTCACATCAAAATTCAGCTTTCCTGGTTCTCTTCCCTATGCTCTGTGTCTCTTGCAGTGCTTCATGGACTTTTATTTTATTATTTGTCTGTATTTGGTACAGCGTCTCACTATGCAGCTTGGACTCATAGTGATCCTCCTATTTCAGCCTCCTCAGCACTGGGATTACAGGTGTGTGCCACCATACCTTAATTAGATTGGCTCAGTGTGCCTCATGGCAGACCAGTGTGGCATGCAGTACCAGAGATTGAGCCCCAGTCCCTGTGCTTGCCTAAGCAGGCACTTAGTCCACTGAGCTATCTAACGGGCCACATGGATTTTAATCCGCTTATCAAAAATCTGAGACAGGTGAGACACCAATATCTTACTTTACTAAAGGTGTCAGTATTGGAGACACTACAAAGAGGGTTTTTTCTTCTTCTTTCTTTCTTTGAGACAGTGTTACTACGAAGCCCATGCTGGCCTTAAACTCGCACTTGCCATGCTCCTGCCTCAGCCTCCTGAGAGGTGTGAAGGCAGATGTGTGCTCCTTGACCTGGCAAAGACATCATAAAGTTAAATGGAGATTCAAAGCTCAGTGTTCTTTAGCTTATCTTGAACTGATTTATCCTGCAGTGCAAAGCATAACTGGACCGATTAAAATTTTGAACTTACAATTGAAACCTAAGCTCACATTCCAGCTTTAATGGTTTAACGAACTAGACCCTCAGTGTCTATCTTAGAAAACAAGGCAAACGACGTATACTGTGTCTTCCTTACAGGGAACGATGTTGAAAGAAATGCATGGAATACTTGTGGAAGTGCTTTGCACTAGAAATAAAAGTTCCTAAGTGTCTTTCTTTCACTATAATCAATTATAAGAACTGTCTTAGCCAGATGGGGTGGCACATGTCTGTAATCCCAGCCACTCAGGACGCTGAAACAAGAGAATGGTAAATTAGAGACCGGCTTGAGTAACTTAGCAAGATATTATCCAAGTACAAACAGTGAAAGGGTTGGGAGAGTTGCTTAGTAGACAGCTTGCCTTGCATTGTGTGAGGCCCTGGCTTCAATCCTCAGTACTGGGAAAAAACAAATCTCACACATCACTAGTGAGGTAGTGAGCACTAATTCTGTATGAGGTCACATTGAAGTTATTTGTTTTTGCACCATCACATTTGACTTTTAAACTTTCATTGCTTTTGCTTATTAGAATGTAAGCCTCACAGCTAGATTTTGTTTTCCTGTAGACAAAGATTGTTTCCATAAATTAAAACGCATGAGAATATTCCCCTGACCTTTGACCTATAAATGTAGCAGTGTTGCATGCTGTTCGTCTAATAATTTGGCTTTATATTTTAGCATCATATCCAGCTCCAGCTAGATGTTTAAAAATTTGTTGAGTTGAACGGCCAAACTGACCTTGGAATTAAAGCTCCTTTCAAAATAATTAAGAAGCAATTGATATATTTAGAAGTGTGTTGAAAAATGACCTATGTTCTATTTTTTTCTCTCTCTCTTTTTCTTTTCCTTTTCCTCCGAGGTTTCAGGGATAGCTACATGCAAATCACAAAACAATGTAGAAGGAGAAGGAAATGTAAGCTGATTATGGGTTTGGAAGAGAGATGACTCAACACATGCAGGGAAAAATAAGTCCGCAGGGAGTTGCGGGCACAATGTCTGTCTGCCACGAGGTCACGAACACGTCCTGCGTGGAAAGCCGCTGGCCGAGCGACATCCGCGCGCCCCTGTACAGCTTGCTGGCGCTCATCATTCTGGCCACTCTGGCAGGCAATCTCATAGTGATCATTTCCATCTCGCACTTCAGGCAGCTGCACACCCCCGCCAACTGGCTCCTCCACTCCATGGCCATGGTGGACTTTCTGCTGGGCTTCCTGGTCATGCCTTACAGCATGGTGAGATCTGTGGAGCACTGCTGGTATTTCGGAGAAGTCTTCTGCAAAATTCACACCAGCGCGGATATTATGCTGAGCTCAGCATCCATTTTCCACTTGTCTTTCATTTCCATTGACCGTTACTACGCCGTGTGCGACCCGCTGCGATACAAAGTCAGGATGAGTCTCTTGGTTAGCTCCGTGATGATCTTCATTAGCTGGAGTGTCCCCGCCGTTTTTGCCTTTGGAATGATCTTCCTGGAGATAAACTTCAAAGGAGCTGAAGAGATGTATCAGGAGCAGATTCACTGCCAAAGTGGCTGCTCCGTCTTCTTCAGCAAAATAATGGGGGTCATGGTCTTTATGATTTCCTTCTACATACCTGGATCTATTATGTTGTGTATCTACTGTAGAATATATTTTGTAGCTAAAGAGCAGGCAAAATCAATTAAAGGTACAAATCCGAACCTTCAACCTGGATTGGAAGTGAAAACCGGAGTGTTACAAAGCAAAGAAAGGAAAGCTGTGACAACGTTAGGAATTGTGTTGGGAGTTTTCTTAACATGCTGGTGCCCTTTCTTTGTTGGCATGGTCGCGGGTCCTTTCCTGAACTATACTATTCCACTAGCTTTGAATGAAGCACTGATTTGGTTTGGTTACTTGAACTCAACCTTTAATCCGATGGTTTATGCATTTTTCTATCCCTGGTTCAGAAAAGCACTGAAGATCATTTTACTCGGTAAAATTTTTCAAAAAGATTCATCCAGATTTAAAATATTTCTAGACTCAAGTCCATAAAGTTACTATATTTTACTGGTTTGAAAAACATTTGAAAAAATAGAAAACATTTGGTGACCATATTTATGAACACAGTGTAACCAGCCACGTGTACCAGCCACATGGGCCTTACATCAGCAATTTGATTCAAAGTACCTGGGGGGAATTAAATTGTGGTGCTTTTTTCTCGTCTCCTATTTGTGACAAGGTAGGTGCAATGTTTGCTATTCTTTGTGTATGCACTGAAGTTCCGAAAGTGCATGATTTAAGGGACTATGTACTATGCAACATCTTCTGCCTTTGGATGGAGTGTTACAAGCTGACAGTGCTGCAGACGCAGCTGTTCCATGAGTCTGTACGTGTGTTGATGTAAACTAGAATGATTTTGTTACATATGCATATGTGACGGTCATGTTTGTGTATCTGTACCTCCGGATCTGTAGGTTCAGCTTCTGTGGACTCAGCAATCTCAGGTAAAAAGATTATAAATAAAAATTTGTACATCTGAAGAACCTATACAGTAAAGACATTTTTCCTTGTTTCCCTTGAAAACTCCAGCATAACTACGCAGCATTTATAACACATCGGGCACGATATGGCATCTAGAGATGACTTAAAGTATGCAAGAGGATTAGCACAGGTTATATGAAAATACTTTGCACAGGACCCAACAGACATGGATCAATGGATTTGGGTGTGTGCTGGAGAGTCTACGATCCACATCCCAAAGATCCTGAAGGACAGTTGTAGGCTTTTCTTTTCACAAATTCAACTAAAAGTACATGTTGCTATTACTAATTGTGTACACATTTGTTATTTATGTACTTATTAATGTATACTCTGATCCGAACACATCTTGCTCTATGTCTCTACAGAATAAAAGTTATTCTGGTTCCCATGCCTGTGAATAATTTTGAAAACAAAACAAGCTACAAAAATAAATCATGTAAAAGAAAATATAAATAAAAATGGCACGACTCACTTCTTGGAAAGAATTAGATTATTTAAAATTCTTTAATAATTACTGTTTTTGGGGGCCACAGACTGTTACTTTGTGTGGCTAACCAAGAATCTTCTTCACCATCCTCTGCTAATTACACTTGTGGGGTCTTTGGTAAGTTGCAACTTCTGCTTAGCTCTACATTGTCACTGATAGCTTACATATTAAATGTGCAAAGATACCTGAAGAATGACTCGTGTTTTTAAACATAAACTACAACTGTGGCAACACAACATTTATTCAGTAGTTAAGATAGATACTCAGAGGGCCAGGGAGATGGCTCAGTGGAATAAGTGCTTCCCTGGCAAGCGGAAGGACCTGAGTTCAATCTCTGGTGCTGGGAAAAAAAAAAAAAAAAAAACAATAAGAAGATAGATACTCAGTCTAGACCCTGTGAGAGTCAGAGTAAGGTTTTCTTTCGCTCTTTTTACATTTCATTTTCATATTTTTTGTTTCTAAAACTTTATTTATTTAGTTTTTGTGGTGCTGGGAACTGAAATCAGGACTTCATACATGCTGGGCCCACATGCTCTACCAGTGAGTTACACTGGTTAAACCCCAGCCCTGATTTGTTGCTTTTTAAAAGATAAGGTACAGAAGCATTTTCTGCGGTTCTTCAATCTAACTCTTCAGCCCATGTTTCTAAACATGACATGGTAAGACCTGATGTGCAGCTTGGGATACCCTGGGGAGTTTGAAGTAATACAACTGCTCAGGCCTTGTGTTAGAACCATGATCTACAGCAAGGAGGGTGAACTGGGGCGGTAGGTACCAGGGTTTATATTTAGCTTCAACACTTACCTGTTATTATTCAGAGTTACTTAAGAACGTTAGACCTTAGTTTACTCATGTATAAAATCAGGACAGTAATATCATTTACATCAATAAAATGTTGATTATAAGGTGGAGGATATTAGCTGGCATGGAGCACTGCACGTAACACACTCAACAAACATCCGTAATCAGTATCACTTTTGTCATTTTATTGGTATGTGCTCTGGTGGTGCTTGGGCACTTCACACAGAACTTGACCTGAGCAAGTATTACATATCCTTTTTCTTTTTTTTTTTTTTGGTGGAACTGGGGATTGAACTCAGGCCCTTGTAGTTGCCAGGCAAGCACTAATTCAACTGAGCCATCTCCCTGGCCCCTTTTTTTTATCTTTTAAAGCCAATGCAAAATGGTAGTAACCTCTTCCACACAATTGAGCACTGTGATAGAGGAAGATTTATTTCAAAGCTTGCCCGGAAAGAAGTAAACTGGTGTGTATTTATGCACGATGAGTGCATAGTGTTGTCTCACAGTGGAGAGACTTTGGGAGTTTTTCTCTTTTAAAAAATAACTTAGAATTGGACAAAAGAAGCAAGCCTGTCATCCCAGCACTGAAAAAAACTGAAGCAAGGCTGCAAATTCAGGTTTCACCTGGGCAACTTAGCAAGATCTTGTGTCATGTAAAAAATGACAAGGATGGACATGCAGCTCAGTGCTGAATACTCAGACTCAGTCCCCAAAACCATAGAAAAATCATATAATAGATTTATATGAATTATTATATAATTTTTATGCACATTATATTGTATATATAGAATAATTTATATACTATTAACAAGTTTATAGTATATAAATTGTATAATTATAAAATAAAATATTTATTGCTATCTGTGTATAAAACAACTGTTCCCAACCTGTCTGAAGAGCTTGGGTCAACCATGGAACCTCGAGAGCACACTCGCGGAGCACAAAGGCCTGGACCACATGGCCTAGAGAAGCATCTCCAGGCTTTGGAACTGCAGAAGCGTGGGTTCAAATCCCCACTGTCCCTTCGTTCCCGTTCTGTCTTCCCTTTGCGCCTTTGCTCCTGTTGCTCCATAGTCCGGAAGTGCCTCACCCGCGACCCACAATGCATCTAGCTGCCTTCACTCCTTACAGAAGCTCATCTTGGAGACGGCCTGCCTGGAAAGCCATCTAGAATCCCCTCAGACCATGCAGGCGGCTTTCACTAAATTCCTAACTCATCCTGCGTGCTCCCTGGCAGTGACTTCGCTGACCGCATCGCGGGGCCCTCTTCCCCCCTCCGGGCTTTGCTCTTCGCTGTACTCATATGCTTAGCACCATGACTAGCCCAGAAAAGCCACGTCAGCCTTTTATGTAAATAAGGGAATGAAGGATAAAAGTATATCTTACAGAAAACAGCTCATAAAAGGTAGAGACAGGATTTGAATCTAGTTTTGTCAAGCTACGAACCTCACTCTCTTTGCATCACAGAAAATGGGGCCAACAATGGAAAAACTGTAGAATTTATAGTTTCATGCCCAGCCACGTGTGCCAGTGTAGGTAGGTATGATTTTGGTAATAAATACGTAGTTCATATTTTCACAAAAAGGTTTTCAACATCAAGTTTTAGAAACATCGATTCCGAAATGACCAAGTGGAGGTAGCTGCTTACCACCTTCCCCTTAGGCCTGATGTCCTCACCGTCCTGGAAGTACCTGAGTGATGGGCTGGAGCCTGGAGCCCTGCAGTTTCAACTAGTGAGCGGCTCAGTCTACTTTTAGGGGGAGAAGGGGCAGCTCAACCCGCCCTGGGGGAGGGGCTGGTGCAGCGTGTGGTACTGGGGATTGAACCACAGACCCTACAGGTTTGCCTAAATTTGCCTAAAGGAACACTTTTCTTCTAAGAGTCTAGAGATTTAGATCTCTAGAAAAAGGAATTCTAAATTTTTCAGTGTATCAAGTAGGGTAAATTTTACATGAAAAAGAAAGACAACAAATTTGAAAATGAGCTGCTGCGGCTGGGTCCTGGCTGTGGGCTCCCTGGGCAGGGTCTTTCTGGTCCCAGTGCCCATCCCAGGGCCTTCTCAGTAGCTTTCAGGACAGATTAGTATGCACGTGGTTAACGCAGTACACACAAGTTACTCCTAAATTTTTTCTTAAAACTCAGCTATTTTATTTACTTATTTTTATTAAGTTTATTGGTCTAATTTAGAGGTGCATAATGATCACATTATCACAGGGAATCTGTACCTGTATACGATATATCTTTGTTCCTCCTTGTCTCTCCTTTACCCTCCCTTCTTTCAAAAATTTTTATAGTCTTAAAAATCTAACGGTGCCGTGAGGGCCTCGCTCAGGAGTTCCCACTTCCTCCTTAGCTACTTTGAGGACTAATGTGGCCTAGGACCATCCCTTCACGGGTCGCCATGCGGTGAGAAGATGAACGCCATGTGCTTTCGTACTGGCGAACTCACTCCACAGAATATCTTGGCTTTTCTTCTAAGGCCATGTCTGCTAAATTTCTAGGATTAGGGTGTTCTTTTCTTTCACAAAAATATGGTAGTAATAGAAGGTTTCTAGAATGATCTTACTTGACAAACTATGTCTTCTACCCGTTCTCCCCCCACCACCTCATTCCTCCCAATACTGAGGATAGAACTTGAGACCTTTGGTTGCCAGGCAGATGCTTATGCCACTGAGCTATGTCCCTGACCCCCTTTTTCTCAATTTAAAAAATAAAAAAGGTTTATTTATGAAATCTCCAAGTCTACTCTTTCAGCCAGTGAGACTCACTAATAATAAGAAAGTTAGTTTTGGCAACCTGGTCTTCTGGTAATTTTGGAAAGTAGCAGGGAGGCATCTAGTCAGCTCCAGTTATTAAAAGGACTCATAAGAACCCAATGTTACTACAAAGACAACAGCCCTCCATAAGCAAAAGAACTCTTGCTGTTAAGAAAAGAAGCAAGAGCTGGGGAGATGGCTCAGTAGTGCTTACCAGGCAAGCACAAAGGCCTGAGTTCAACCTCTGGTTCCACCAAAAAAAAAAAAAAGAAAAGAAAAGAAAAGAAGCAGAACTTTATTTATTATTCTCCCTTTGACAGGCAGACTTTGTCTATTTGCTATGTGCTTAATCTACTTACAATTTTTAAATTTGAAACTACTCATTAAAGAACAAAATAAAATGGAGCTACTGATGGCGGCAGATGCCTGTAATCCCAGCACTTGGGTGACTGAGGCAGAAGAATCATGAATTTGAAGCTAGCGTGGGCCCCACAGCCAGTCTAATGGCAGTCCAGACTGAGCAGTGAGACTCTAACTCAAGAACAAAAAAGTTAGCACTTAATTAAAGGTGTTTTTGTATCAGCCGACTGGGAATATCAGTTGAATATTCTCCCTAAGATTTGTGAAATCCTCCTGATAGGCGACCTCTTGTTTTGTGCCCTGATCCCAACTCTAAATATGTTTATGTGCACTGAGGGTGTGGATTGAGGCCCAAGTCCCGGTGTGGCTCCCCTTGCATCAGCTGAAGTTTTCTTTCTTCCTGAGGTTTATCCTTGACCTTTGCTTAAGAGTTTGGGAATTCTCTCAAGTGCGTGGTTGGTTCCTCAAAGAAAGTTCTGTGGTAAGTGTTTTCCTCTACAAGTGCCACTGCTTCCCCAGTGACCTATAATGTGATCTCATTTTCTATCATTTCCAGAACCAAACAACAGATGTGTTAATGAAGAAGTCCTTCTGGTCTTTATTTACTAAAGAGTTTAGCAAATGAGAAGAAAATCAAAGAGGTATTGCATATGCTCCTCTCTTGGGACCAAGGGCTCCAGTCAACCAAATCACAGCTTCAAAGTGTCAAACTGTACACAAAGAGCATTGGGTTTCATAAATAACCAATCAACACATTTAATTACCATTCTTAGCAATTCTCTCAAGAGCCTACTTTGTACAAACAGAATGGTTTGCACACAGTGATGTCATGTTTTTGAAATGTAGTGACAGTTTTATTTCTAAGTGGCTTAAAGTTTTCCTCTTGGCCACTTATTCACTTAAATGGGGAAAATAGTGGAACGTTTGGAGAAAAAGGAAAATACAGATAGATCATAAATTGGTTTTCTTTTTCTGATTCATATTATGAGGAATAATGAAAGAAAATCCAACACTGCAGCACATCAGAATACTAGTATTTTAGTATCATGCACCCTAGTAAGGATGGAAATATCACAATGATACATTAGACCACTCACAATATATCACAGTTGATATATAAAAAAAAGGGAAGTGAAAAATGGTGGTTACTGCCCCATTTATGCAATTATCCAAATCCTATTATTCTTTCTGTTACCTCCATTAAATAAAAGCCACAAGTAAGGAAGACAGATCTCTCCTGGTGAGGCATCCTGGAAACTATGTATTCCCCTGGGGCTGTGTTCAGAGAATGGTGGTCATCAGCTGTTTAGCAATGTTCAAAAGTAGAGGAGTTTACTGTACATCTGTAAATTTCAGTTTTCTCATCTATAAACACATACCACATAGTTTTCAGGCCTGTGGTGAAGACTGATTATGCATTCATATAACAAGTTTTTATTGGACATCCGTGTTCTGTCAGTCATTGCTTGTGAGGTCCTAACTATAGAGCGTGAGCAAGTCCTGGATATTCTTTTATTCATTTATTTTTTGGTGGAACTGGGGATTGAACTCAGGCACTTGTGCTTGCCAGGGAAGCGCTTATTCTACTGAGCCATCTCCCCGGCCCTACACTTTGGAATCTTCCTGGAAATGAAACAAGGTTTTCCAGAGATGAAGTTACATTATATTTGCCGAGTCTACAACCATTTGGAATACAATTAGTGGTGCTGTGAAGACAAACGTCCTCATTCTTTCTGTCTCTGCAATTATTTTTCAAGTATATTTCCAAGAAAATCTCTAGAATATATACTCCAGGAGATTTACCATAGGACTTTTGAGACAGTACAGTTCATAGTAGCAAAAGAAATGAAATAATTCAAATAACCATTAATACGGAAAAAGTAAACTCCTTATTCTATGGTAGTTAAATAAGTGAAGTACAGCTACCTAAAGTTATGTGGAAAAACAGGAGCAAAATAAACTTCAGAAGACAACACAGAGCATCATACGCGTATACAAATCAAGGAATACTATCATTTAATTAACAAACATATGTGACATGATCAATAAATGAGTGCGAAAAATTATGAACACGTATTTAAGGTAGTAACTTCCTGGAATGCGGACACAGGCGGCACGTGGGTGTGGACAGCCCAGTGTCAGTTGGACTCACAGTCATGGGAATTCATGAACATTTTTATGACTCTGAAGTAGAAAAAGGTCACATAAATGAAATAATACACACAAAAATGGGATGGGTGGGTGGAGCTTTATCAAGCACCTTTATTCAACAAAAAATACCTGGCTTGACTCTTTGTACTTAATTTACACATCTGTACCCCATTAACATTGTGAAAAATGTATATTAGTGATATGTACCTTTCCTCTGGCTTAAAGTACAAAATCAGAGCATATATCTCCATATTATTTAACTAAACTAGCCCATTTTTCAGTTTTCTTTTGAATCTTCTCTTTTGGTTATATTCTCTTTTGATTAGTTCAAAGATTGAGCTCTTCTAGGTTGATACAGGTGTCAGTGCTGAAAACCAGGGTCACCTTATTCCAATTATCCTATCTCAGTAATCCCAATCCTTCACAAATGTGGGGCCACTAGATGTGCAGTGCCTAAAGGCATAAGGAAGGAGTGAACTGCTGTCATTATATTTGCAATCATATAGAACTTTTATTCTTAAATCTGATGTTTGTTTGTTTGTTTGTTTTTGAGATAAGTTTCCAGGTTGGCCTTGAAATAAAAAAAAGACCATCTGAGCTTCAGCCTCTTGAGTGCTGGGATTACAAGAATGTTTCAAATTTCTAACCTTTTCCTGGTCCTTGTGATACAAGGAAGTGAAACTCCCAACCTGACCTTGATAAGTTGTGTTCTCTAAAACTGAAGAATGAATTTTAGGAACAAACGGAGGTTGAGGAAAAACTTTATTGGATAGAAAAGCTTCTGTTTGAGAGGGACAGAAGTGAGGCCTGAGTGGGTTGCCCCGGGAAGCTGTCCCTTTTAGAGACTTTCATAGGGCAAAACCATGTGGGACTAAGGTAGAGAAGCGGTCTTGCTTAGGCAGATGTGAGGTGGACAAAACTATGGTCAACCAATGGGATTACAAGCACTATTGCTCAGGTAAAGTTGCTTAGGCCCAGGACCAAATGAGGAAGTGAGTCACATAGTAAGTGGGCATTAATATGGGACAGGGTCTCTTCCCCTTGGGGATTGGGCCAGTGACTCACTTGGGTCTTTTTAGGAGATCGCTACCTATTTACAATATCAATCCCTGGTGTTACTCTTTCAGCATTTGTTTGGCCTTTAGGTCTGGCTCACAGCAGGAGCCTTGGTCCCTCTCAGAGTTGCAGACATCTTGTTTCCTGTGTTATTTCTTTCAAGGGCCTGGCCCTGCCTGACTGCTTAAAAATATTTTTATCTAACTCTGCTGCCTACAACACTTGTTTTCTATTGATGTAATTTGTAGAGACTGCTTCAATAATTATTCATAGAACCAAAAACTTGTGTTCAGTACAATATTCTGTGTTTTCCTAAAGAGACAGAAGCTGCTGGAAACTTTTGAGCAGTAGTGACTTTCACTAACTATTCAAAGAATTAAGTTCTAACCCTTGGCAAACAACTGTTCTGCTATATGTGTTTTTCAAAATGTATTTTCATAAACATTGTCTCATTATGCCATAATGCAAGTGAATGTGCTTGGAGATAGATTCTTTGAGGTTCATCTTTCGCGTCCTTGAGAAGGCAACAAGAGAGGTAAAGGCAGGGCTAGTAATTCGTGTTGTGGGGCCCAGTGTGAAGTGAGAACTGGAACTTCTCGCAAGCAAAGAATTTCAAGAGGGACAGCAGAGCACTGAGCCAAGTGTGAGCCTCTGGAGTCCTCTAGACAGCCGCCCAAGTTCCACACAACACAGCTCAGTGCTCGTCACCAAAACAGCTGCAATTTTAATGCAAGGTGGACCTAGGTGCCTTCTGTGTTAGTTTCATCTGCATCTGAGGTTTTGTTTCTCCTGCCTTCCAAAGCTGCTCCATCATTAGAGCCTGGATTTCCACACCTAAGAAAAAGACAAACAATAACATAGGCCCTTAAGCATACGAACAGATTTGAATCAAGTGGCAGCTGGGAGGCTTTGGGCCTAATCATGGGAATTACAACAATAAGTTCTCCCTAATTCCTCTAGGTCGAGGAGAGTTAATGAGACATGTACTTTTTTGGTCACGTCTGTGAGAAGAAGCGGAGCGTAACAATAGACGGTAAACTTCGCAGGGTCTGGAACATGAGGCAAACCGTGGTTGCTGACTCCAGGGTCATGCTGAGTGCTGGAGGGTGTGCAGCTCTTTCTGCTGGAGCCACAGATCCCACTCCTGTAGGGCTGGGGCTAGGGCTCTGCTCTGGTTTGCCACTGCAAACTCTGTGTGATAGGGGCGCAGAGACTGTGCCACTGCAGGTGATAATTCAACTGAGGCGGTGCACCAAGACTCCCGAGAGGACTAAGAGTGGGTCAGGCTCATTTAAGATATTAACTTTGGGATGGTGACATTTTTTATTTGTGCATATGATTCCCTTGAGACCAGCTGTTAAATTATAAAACAACCTGATCAACATCGTTCAGGTCTCCAGTTCTATACAAATATTCACAGAAGACAGGAGACCAAGTTTCTGCAAGGAGTTCACAATGGCATCTTTTGCAGTGCAACAGGTATGCTGAGCAGGGGCTGTGTGGGAAAGGCCCGTTTTATCTTCGCTGCGATTTTTAAAGAAGTAAGTCGTGCCCTCAGTCGTGCAGTAGCATTGTGGTTGCACTGTTTTCCTCTTTCCTTTTGGTTACATGTTCTAGAGAATGTGCAGGAATGTGAGAAGTTGTTGACGATGCAGGCTGAATATGAATTTATAATAAAAGAAAGATTCTTTTAATTATGTGCAAAGAATAGGGCCAGCGAGTCAGTTCAGTGGACTAAGCACCTGCTTAGCCAAGTGTGGGGACTAGGGTTTGATCCCCAGCACTACGTGCCACCCTGAGTACACCGAGGTGGCCACTGCCGTCTGCCTCTAATCCCAGCACTGAGGAGGCTGAGACAGCAGGATCACTAAGAGTCCAAGCTGTGTAGTGAGACCCTGTACCAAATATGTTAAAACAAATAGATAAATGAATAAATATGTACGCATAATAATGTGGTGCCTTCTGACTGTAACATGTTTTCTGGAAAGAATATTTAAGAATCTGAGAAAGAGTTACTTCTTCACAGACCCGAAGTAATTTATTTATTACAGGTGCTTTTTAAGCAAAACTGAGGCCCGAGGCAACTACCTAGGCTTTTTTTTCTGAACGATATCATCTCTTTACTTTCTGAGGAGAAACACTTCCTGGTCGGATAAATTTTGAGTGTGGTATTCATTTCAAGGAAGAAAGAAAGTAGGGGAAGAAAGAGGCAAATGAGGAATGGAGAAAAGACGGGAGGAAGAATGCTAATGAGGCAGTTCGTGCAATTACTTAATGAGTTATTATTCACTCACTTTAAACAATTTTTTTTTCTGTATTTAGGACAGGTCTACAGGGTCTACAGGGTCTTGCTATGTAGATCAGACTCATAGTGATTTTTCTGTTTTCAGCTTCCCAAAGTGCTGGGATTACAGGTGCCCGGTCTCAGTCATTGTCTCAGCGCATCCTGGGAGCAGGGCTGGTACGGCAGGCAGGGATTGGACCCCAGCCGCTGTGCTCTGCCTAAGCAGTTGCTTTAGTCTGCTGAGCTATCAGGTCAGCCCCCAACATTTGACAGAAACTGAAAAAACAGAAAAGAATGAATAGTTTGAGTAAGGGTAAAAATACTGAAAGAAGGCAGAGAGAACAATTATCAAGAATAACAGAAAAGTCCCTTAAAATCTTAAAGTGTTAAGATTTTAACACAACACAAATAATTAACAATAAAGAACTTACCAAACTGAGTGATAAGGTAAATAAAGAAATGGGTTCACATTAGAAAACTCAGGAAATTCTTTATCACTACGGTGATAAAGCTCTGTACTTTGGTAACTTTTTTGGTGAAATTTAGAACACATTTTGGACAAGTCAATGTGCTAAAGTTTAGAAATGATGCTTTTCAGAAACTGAACAGTCAAACATAACATTCATTATGATCCAAATATTTAAACTCTGTGCTTCTCTTCCTATAGAAATCGAACAGTAAGGGGGAAAAGGTTAGACATTCTCTGTAATTCTGTTGCAACTCATGGATTTACACAAGCCTATATTAAGAACCGTTAAAGATAGCAGCAGTGCTCCTCACAAGAATATAGCTTGGAAATACTGTTTCTCCATTATGCTTTTCATGGATGATCAAGAGAAAAGATGTTAGGACATCGTTTCTTTAAATGTTTAATTTGGGCTGGGGATGCAGCTCAGTGGCATAAGCACCTCCCCGGCAAGCACCAGGTCCTGAGTTTGATTCCTGGTACCAAAGCACAGAAAGGTTTAAAAAGTTTAAAGAAGTCACATGTAAAAATCGTAGGAACAATAAGTGACAGACTGTGAGTCCATCAAATGGTTTCCAAAGGGAGGTAGGCTTTTCTACTCTAGTGAGTGAGACTATAAATCAGCATTTAGGCATTATATTCTCTATGTCAGAGACTTCAATTCTAATACTTAGATTTTCTGAATGACCAGAGGAACACAAGCCAGGCTTCACACTATAGTCTGAAACGACTTCTGCAAAAGTGGAATGATAGCATCATTCATAATATCAAAGCCTCTAGATCACAAACATTTTTAATTAAATTTTGAAAAGTATGGTCGTTAGGGTTACCATTTGCATAAGAATATTGTGTTTGTTATTTTCACTAAAAGTCAATTATTTACTATTCCTCTTAGCTTTACTGCCTAAAGAATGAGGTGATTTAATGACAAACCAATAGTTTCTTTTGGGTCTCTTGTGTGTGTGTGTGTGTGTATGTGTGTGTGTGTGTGTGTGTGTGTGTGTGTGTGTACACAGATGCACGCCTGACAAGGCTCAAGCCTCTAGCACACACTACCGCTGAGCTGCAGCCCTTCTGACCTTTCATGCTTTAAAACAAGTAGACTGAACTGACCACAGTCTTTTTTTCTTTTCCCACTATATTTCATTTTCCCTCAGTATTTTCTTCTGCAGTGATGTTTACTTAGTTAGCAAGGACTTAGAAAGAGACAACAAGCAGGTAAAAACTTAGTGTGAAGACAGGGTAGAAATCCCTCATCTGACGTGTTTTCTTCCTACCTTTTTCTTCTTCTTCTTCTTCTTCTTCTTCTTCTTCTTCTTCTTCTTCTTCTTCTTCTTCTTCTTCTTCTTCTTCTTCTTCTTCTTCTTCTTCTCTTCTTTTTGCGGAACTGGAGATTGAACTCAGACCCTTGCACTTGCCAGGGAAGTGTTTACTCCACTGAGCCATCTCCCTGACCCCTACCTTTTTCCTGTGAACACACTAAGTAGAATGGAGCGAAATGCTGTGCACACACTAGAAACCACCCTTGAAGATGCTGAGTGAGTACATTCTGAGAATCAGTTGAATACATTTTTGAAATTTCAGGATTGAAATATTTTTGTGAAATTACCTTTCAAGAATAGGTCTGAAATATGTAGGGTGCTATTTGGTAGAGACTTTTTTTTTATTTTTAGGGAAGGGTCTACAGGGTATTCAGAGTCTCACTACTAGATCAGACTCGCAGTGATTCGCCTATTTGCAGCCTCCCAAGAACTTGGATTACAGAAATGCACCATCATGCCCTGTCTCAATCTCTATCTCAGAGCGCTCCAGGGGCAGGGCCAGCACGGCAGACTGGGGATTGAACTGGCCCCTGCACCTGCTTGCAGGCACTTTAATCTGCTGAGCTATTTGGCTGGCCCACTGCTAGAGACTTTACATGCAGTTCCTGTTTTGTGGTGTCTAGTCCTTCAGATCACAAACACAAAAGTGGTTCTTCCTCCATCGTTAGTTCAGTTACTAAAATATGTCCTTTCACCTAGTTAGGCCATCAGTTCTCTGCAGGTGGGGTGAGACCTCAGAGAAGAAAGTAAAAGAAGATAAAATTGCCTCGGACAATCCCCCAGAATCAGCTGGAGAAAGTTTCATTTTTAATCTACACTTTCCTGTGGTTACCTTAACTGTTTTTATTTTTCTGAATCACTACCCAAATTCAAGAACAAAGTGGATCATCTTCTGTCTAGCTAAGAACCATGGCTTGGGAACACAATGAAATTAGAATCCCTGTCTTCTCTCACTCTGATTTCTCTTCCACCTCCACCTTCTGCTGTGTTTTAGAATTCTTTGAGAATGTTTTAGAATTCTTCCAGAACAGAACATCTCCCATCATGGATTCTTTCTTCATCATTTATTTGGAATAGACTTTTTCTTTTGTCCAAATCCTGCTCACCTGCGGAGATCCAAATCCAGTCACATTCAGTTGCTAGCACAGTATTGTGCAGCCCAGCCAGAAGCCACTGTGTCTACTTCTGATCCCGTGTTGCACATTTTGTCTAGATCTTCTTTTCAGATCAGTTAATCATCATTGCTCCTTTTAGCTGAGAAGCAGAACCATTTAGACTTTTTTCTCTCTCGCTTTTCTGCAGGACCTCTGCAACCAAGGACTACCTTCTTGCTTTTTTATTCCTTACATTGTATCATTGGATAGTTCAATAAATGTCTGTGCTCAGTTTTTCACATAACAGAGACTGAGAATTTATCTGTTAGGCAAGTTCTAATAGGTATGAGGTAATTGAAGATCAAAGACTTTTCTGCAATCTAGTTCTGCTTTGCATTTAGATAGCGTTTTCTCTCCTCATGTACATAAAAGAAAATTACCCTGAGTCATGAATATGTAACACTCTAAATATGCCTAGAAATGACACCTTTCCAATTTGTGCAAATACAATGAGCATGCTGGGCAAATATAAGGAAGAGATGTGCTTGTTTTTCTTGTAGTGGAAATGGCTCACTTTTCAAAAGCTCCTGAACACCTGCTGAGTCTTCTGGGTGACACAGTTGGGAGCTTGTTGGACTGTCCCTAGGACCTGGTGTGTGTGGCAGAGGCTTCCTGGAGTCAAGCAAGGAGGGCGTGCTCATGATGAAAACCTAGTAGTTCAGCTCTGGCCCCTCTTCCTACTTAGCTGTTCTAGCTGTGATGTTCATGGCGTGCTGAAGCAGATGACTATGTCAGATAATTAGGGACCCTTTAGTGGTTCTTAAAAAGCACAATGAAAATAATGAGACATGTCAATGAAACTACTTTTAAATAATAATCTCCTTGATGCACAGATTAATAGATCCCAACCAAATCAAGTCTGATTGGGTATTCCAGATTAATTTGAAGAAGTGTGCGTATTGTCTGATAGCTATCTACTCTTCTTGTACATATAAGGAGGATCAATGGTTGTTATTTTAATAATAAGTTACTTCTTCTTCGTCTTTTCCTGCTGCTTCTTTTTCTCTCTCCTGCTCTCCTTTTCTTCCTTCTGTTTCTCTTTCTACTCTCCCTTTCTTCTTTCTCCTTTGTTTCTCTTTCTACTTCTCCTCCTCCTCCCCTTTTCCTCTTCTTCCTTTCCCTTCTTAAATTCTGGCTTTGGAATTATAAAAGTTTATTAAATGTTTATGGTAAAATAATGTAAATTACGATCATTAAAACCTGTTGTGAGAACTCTATAATATTACAAATATAGATTAAGAGAAACAAGTGAAAAAGACAATGGTCTTCCTTGTGACTTTATGTCTTTCTTGAGTTTTTTTTTTTTTTATAAAAGTATGCATGTGTAATATCCTTTTTCTGACTAAATTCCTTGTGTTCTTGCTTTCCTAAAGGGAACAGTCGATTGCTCTGAATACAGAAATGAGTCTTGCCCAGAGAATGCAAGGTCCCTGGGCGTCCGCGTTGCCATCTATTTGTTTATGGCAGGTGCCATCTTCATCACAGTGTTTGGCAATCTCGCCATGATAGTTTCCATTTCCTACTTCAAACAGCTCCACACGCCGACCAACTTCCTGATCCTCTCCATGGCTGTTACTGATTTCCTGCTGGGCTTTACAATCATGCCGTATAGTATGATCAGATCGGTAGAGAACTGCTGGTATTTTGGGATTACATTTTGCAAGGTTCATTATAGTTTCGACCTGATGCTTAGCATCACATCCATTTTTCATCTATGCTCAGTGGCGATTGATCGATTCTATGCTATCTGTTATCCTTTACGATATTCCACCAAGATCACCATTCCAGTCATTAAACGGTTGCTGCTTCTCTGCTGGTCAGTTCCCGGAGTGTTTGCTTTTGGGGTCGTCTTCTCAGAGGCCTACGCTGATGGAATAGAAGGCTACAACATCTTGGTGGCTTGCTCTAGCTCCTGCCCAGTCATGTTTAATAAGCTCTGGGGAACCACCTTGTTTATGGCAGGTTTCTTCACTCCTGGATCTATCATGGTGGGAATTTATGGCAAAATTTTCGCAGTCTCCAGAAAGCATGCTCATGTTATAAATACCTTATCAGAAAATCAAAACAGTCAAATGAGGAAAGACAAAAAGGCAGCCAAAACCTTAGGAATAGTAATGGGTGTTTTCTTGTTCTGTTGGTTTCCCTGTTTTTTCACAATTTTACTGGATCCCTTTTTGAACTTTTCTACTCCTGCAGTTCTGTTTGATGCCTTGACATGGTTTGGCTATTTTAACTCAACATGTAATCCTTTGATATATGGTTTCTTCTATCCCTGGTTTCGCAGAGCGCTTAAGTCTATTTTGCTAGGTAAAATTTTCAGCTCACATTTCCATCATACTGATTTGTTTACTCAAAAAGAAACTCAGTAGACTTGTTTTAAAGCAAAAAATAATAGAACTTAAAAGAAAGAAGCTACAGCAGGGTGGGGAGAGAGAAAGAGAAGAGGCACATTATTGTGGCTTAGAAAGAGGGCTTTTATTTTTAAATCTTGATAGAAATTAAAAGAATCTGTCTTTAGACCAGTCCCACCCCCCTCTCAAATCCTTCATACTAGTTTCAGGCAGTAAAAAAAGAATAAAAATTACAATAGTAAAAAGAGGACTGGAAAACAAAATAGTATTGGAAGAAAAAGGATATATAAAAACTTCTATTTTATTATTTGAAAAAGATAAGATTGCAGGCCGAATTTAAGCATCATTCATGCGTCTCATGACCACATGGACTTTGTGTAATGTTTTCATTTAATGTTTCTCAGTATTTGATCAAGTTTCTTTCTTTCTTTCTTTCTTTCTTTCTTTCTTTCTTTCTTTCTTTCTTTCTTTCTTTCTTTCTTTTTTTGTATTTTAGGGAAGGGTGTACAGGCAGGATTTTTAGGGTCTCCTTACTAGATCAGACTACAGGGTGTTCAGGGCCTCACTACTTGATTGGACTCATAATGATCTGTCTGTTTCAGCCTCCCAAGAGCTGGGATTACAGGCACACACCACCACGCCCTGTCGCAATTGCTGTCTCAGCATGCTTGGGGGTGGGGCCGGCACAGTAGGCGATCAGCTTTATTTTGAAACAGCAGCAATTAAAAATTACTAACAAATAAGCATGGTGATGCACACCTGCTATCCCAGCACTTGGAAGACTGAGACAAAAGCATGCTAGCAAGTGTCAAGCCAGTCTGAGCTACAAAGTGAGACTGTCTCCTGACTGCAAAAAAAATTATTCGCAAACAAATATGAGAAGAAATGTTCCATAAACTCTTAAAGTGATGTGTTAGCTGAGGCTTAAACTTTCACTAGATTCTATGGTGGTGAGATTAAACATTTTCTACAATTAAATAATTTAAAAATCGTGTAGCTTTTGACAGATTCCATGAAGATTTCTTAAATGAATTACTTTGCTCACACATGTGAACTTTCTCCGCTACTCGCTGTAGAATTCCCCTAGTGCCTTTCTCTCTTCCTTAGGTTCACATGCACTCTGCGCTGCTTTTGACCTGCTGTTCAATAAGTATAAATAGCTCCCCCAAAAGTTGCGTTTTGAGTCTATCTTTTTTCATTAATATTGATACTTGAATTTTTGAGTAAGAAGGTTGCAAGAAGAGAACTAAAGAAGAAAACTAACATTTACCAGGTGGGCACTGGATATTTGACAGTTTATATTTAACTAGCTAATTAGTATCTGAATCCTTCACGTCATTAATTAGTGATGTTCTACAAATATTTGGCACCTGGATCTCAAAAGAAAAATAGAATCCCTAGTTCATAGATGTTTGAAAATTTCTGTACTATACGAAGAAATGGAAACCTTCTCTTGTAACTGGTTTTAAGCTCTAAGTATGTTGTCATCTGTTTTTCAAAATTCCTGAACAGTTAATAACCTACCTGCAGGGTGGGCATGAAAGAATGGGTTGTAGTGTGTTGCTGGCTTTATCAACGTGCCTCTCTTGTAACTTCTTTTTTTGGTACCATTCAGCTACAGCACACAGGGACGCAGACATGGAGCACACCTCCACCCTTTGTCCCCTCACCTCCTTCTCCTTTCCCTCTGTCACTTGGTGCCCCTCCCATAGGGAAAAGGTCCATCTGCCTTTCTTGCAGACTAGAAGGAAACAGATAATATTAGAGCTTATCATCTACATTGAGGGGTAGTGTTGCTTTACGAGGTCTTTTTTCCCAATACACGTGTGCGTGTATTTTTTGTATGTATATTAACTGTGTTTCTCCATAATATTTAATTTCTTCATTTACATTGTATTAGTGAGAAGTTAACATGTTTTACATCACTGCCTATGAGTCTGTTCTGATTTAACTCATTACACAGAGTAATGAAAGCTAGACAGAGAAGTTAGCTTAGGTCTGAGATCTGGCCAAATGCAGCCTCCCGGAGACATACCTGCTGCCTCTGCGTCCTGGCTAGACATCGTTAGGCTTCTCCCTCCTGGTTGCCTGCAGTGTGCTAGTGGAATAAATAGCTTCTGTGAAATGGCAAGAGAGGCAGCCACTTCAGAATAACGAATGGATGGGGCCAGGGAGATGGCTCAGTAGAATACACACTTGCCTGGCAAATACAAGGGCCTGAGTTCAAGCCCCGGTTCAGCAAAAGAAAGAAAGAAGAAAGAAGAAAGAAAGAAAAGAAAGAAAGAAGGCAAAGAAAAGAAAAGAAAAGGAGCAGTGTGACCCTTAGCACAAAACAAATGGAAAAAGTAGTCTTTCAATAAAAGAATAAACAAGCCAGCTGTCCTTTGGAGTGCACAGCTATTGTGCATGGGAAATAAGTCTATTTGGTCATTTTTTGTAATTAAATAATGATCTGTATGTTACTTTGATATTTAAACACACAGTCATGCCTAAAGACATTCTGCTTCCCTTTTTAAAAGATAAGTTGCTAAACAATGAAAAAATGAGTTTACTCTCACTGTAAAACAGGATTACACTATTTTAATGTTTATTAAATTTACTTCCCAATTCATTAATGCATGACCTGAGAATGAGGTGAGAAAATAAAATTAAATAGAATGCTGTGGTGGAGGGTGTCCTTTTGTCATTTATTGAAAAGCAGTTTGAGATGCTCCTCTTTACAAAATTATTATTTTGTAAACACAATGGTGTTTTTTTTTGTTATGGAGCATTGAGACAAAATAAGTGAGGCAGTCCTATGTGAGCTATAGAATTTGTTACTATGTTTGTCTCTAATGAAATTTTATTTCATTTTTCTAATTTCCCTTTCTCCTTTCTTCTCTCCCTCTCTGTTTTCCTTCCCTCTTTTCTTCCTTTCTGCAGTACTAGGGCTCAAACCTGGGGCCTTTCACGTGCTCACCCGTGCTACATCCTTAAGTAGCTTTGTATTTATCTTTTTTTTCTTCCTTTTGTAACCTTTTTCTTTTTCTTTCCTTGAGACAGCCTCTTACTATGTAGTTGAGGCTGGCCTGGAATGAATGGTGATCCTCTTGCCTCAGCCTCCTGACCCTCGAGTGTTAGGATTACAGGTGGCACCACCAAACTCAACTGTATTTGTATTTTAAAGTATCATTCACATAGTGCTTGTCTATGATCTTTGTTTTTCACTCCTGTCTTTTTTTTTTTATTAGTGCATGTTTGTCAAATGATAATGATTACTAGTACACACCCAGTGGAGAATTTATGCCTGTACATAATGTATGTTCGTTTTTTTTCTTCCCATTTCCCTCCTCTCTCCTGAACCCTTGTCCCCTGCTCACTAACCCAGCGCTTCCATCCATCACTTTCCAGGGCACTTTTCAGTTTGAGCTTGTGTTGTGGTCACCCGCTTTGTCTGCTGATGAAGCCTTCCACATGCTTGTCATTCATTCTGCCTCTGTTCCCAGGTCTAGTCCAGAAAGCCTGCCTGTCCTGTCTCAGTCTGCTGAAAGTTAAAGATGAAAGAACTGAATTTATGTGATAGATAAGTGACAATCTGAGTTGTACTGTGACTTGCAGAAACAAGGCTGGCACCAGCTGTCCTCTTATTAGTGCTCTTTAGTTATTAAACTGGATTTTCAAGGTTTTGACACGCTAAATGGCTTTTTTCCCCCTAAAAAGTATTTTAGTTAAACTGGTACAAAACACTGAAATAAAAATAAATACTCCTACTCCACTCCAGTATCTTCTTAGCATGAAAACAGAAATATCTTACAGTTCAGGCAATGCTTCTTCTCTTGGCTATTAGCTAATGTTTAATTTAACTGAAAATTTCAGTACCTGCTCTTTCCAAAATGAAGCTCAAGTGACCATGAAGTAAACTATGAAGTTATTGCTGTGAATTTTGAAAAGAGAACCTGAAACTATTAAAAGTAAACAGAATATTTCAGTATCTCCCAGGAAAACAGTTAAAGGAACAGCTCTGTTTCGGCTGTGTAGTAAGGGCCTCTCAGAACTCCTCTCTACTCCAGTTCTCTTGAGAACAGAGGCAAATTTATATAATCTGGTATTTTAATCCTTTAAGCCATACTTCCTGGAGCTTCTTGCCACCATCCCTGCTGGACCTCACTAGAAGAGACTCGGTGAAACCCAGCTAACTTTCCAGGAAAGCCAAGGTACTGGCTCAATACAAAGGCTAGAAATACCTTTAAACAATTATTATTGCAGCTATATTACCTTCTTCAAAGTAATTGAACAATGATAATTTATAGGAAATCAGAAATTGTTGCAATTGGGTTTCAATAGAGAAGGTAGGGTTTCTTTTCTTTCCTGACTGAAAAATCGTTATAGGATTCTTCTGAAGAGGTCTTAAGCTTTCCATTGAAGTTTGCTTGGCAAGGTTTCTAAGTTTCAACATAATGGCATAAAATGCTTTTGTAATATTAAAGACATGGTTTAGTAACTGTAAGGAACTCAGGGATTTCTATAATGCTAAAATTTACTTTTCTGCTTAGCATTATATCATAGTTAAAAAAAAATAGCTCCTATACATAGTATACTAAATCAACTCCAGGTGCCAGCTATTTCATTTTTTCCTTTGTAAGTAGCACTTGCTAAAGTTACTTACTCTGTTACTCTTTACTTCCCCAAATGATATTTCTTTATCCCAAATTAAAAATTTGGTTCCTTTATGGTCAAGAAGAATTCTTTGCAAACTCAGTGAACTTACAAATAACATAGGCATAACATGGTAGAGACGGAAGCACTGACAACCGGTGGATGGCAGTGAGTTGTCCAGGTCACAGAGCTCACAGGGCAACAGAGAGACATGGGCCCCAGGTGGTGGGAGTGCTGGGGACATGGAGCGCGGGCTACACCAGGCAAGGGCCTGAGTTTGATCCCCAGTTCTGCCAAAAAAGGAAAAACAAAAACCAAAACACCAATGATTCCTAGGTTTTTATGCTGGGCACATTTAGCTATCACATGTCAGGTCATCAAATGCTCATAGCTGGCCACCATCAGAATTTGGACTAGAAGAAAAATTTCCAGGGGAAGGCTCTTTTGCTACTTGCTCCTTGGAAATCATCACTAGAAATACTTAACCTAGAACAGTGAACCTTTTTGAGATATGCACCCAAATTGCAACCCAGAACCAATGTACTTAATACAAATTCTGGCACTGTAATAGAACCTGAATGCTGAGGTTTTAATTTAGCAAAAACAATTCACATATTGACATCTGTCGTCTGAAAAGAAAAATACAATAATACGTATGCCATAGGTTCATCACCTCTGATGCAGAGCACCCCTAAGTCATGGGGAGCAGTCATCTCCAAAATGGGTCCCCCTAAGGCTTTTCAGATAGATACCTTCTATAATTGGGGAATAAGAAACTTTTCTACATGATATCACACATTTGTTTTGTTTTGCTCTGCTTATCACAAAAAAGTTCCTTTTTCCATCCCTCATCCAGGAAAGAACGACATTTTCATGAGTGTTGAAGGAAGACTCTAATGCATTGAGATCAGGAGTAGATCATTTTGTGCTCTTTCTTAGTACTCTAAAGGAAAAACTAAATCAACCCCGCCTTAGTAAATAAACTTGCTAAACGTACACTCCAGTTAAAATGATACAGTCTGCACTAATGACACAGCTTAAGCTTGTCTCTAATTTGCTTAAGATTGGAGCCTTTTTTCTGTTGGACACTTGGTATGAGCACAGTGTCAAGCCTTTCCAAATCCTGTGAATGAATTATCTTTCAAGGTGATTTGTGTATATCCCAATTAAAGCAACCAGGGACACTAACAAACTGGAAATGCATACTATAATGATATAACTACACTCTCTCATCCCACCTGCTGTGACCAATAGGAGTCACATGAGTTTTAGGTGATTGCACATGAAGTTAGTGATCCTCCTGATCTCTCAAAGATGAAGCATGATCTGTGGGTCTACTGGTTAGAATCTTACCTAAGCTATATGACTCAAGAGATACAGGAGGGAGGGATGGGGAGACGGCTCAGTAGAATAAGCCCCTGCCTGGGTCTGGAGTTCAATACTGAAAAAAAAAAAAAAAAGAAAAATAGGACGGAGAATGAAAGGGACGGAGACAGAGAAGAGAAAGGGTAGAAAATAGAAAAACAATAAAGCATTCATCCAGATACATGCTTTGGTCCACGAGTGGCTTTCTTGCTGAAAAACTGAATTTCATGATATTGCCTAATTAAAGAGTACTGTGCCATTTCTCATTTCTAAAGCATCTGTAAACATTTTGCAAATGAAGAATTTAAATTACTGGAGGAATGTGTGGAGAAAACTTGGTGATTTGATTTAGATTGTGTGTGTGTGTGTGTGTGTGTGTGCATTTAAGGTGAAAGAGAAAGCTGACCAGTTAGCTCAGAGGACTAAAGCGCCTGCTGAGGCAGAGCAAGTGGCTCGTCCCCCGTGTGCTGTGCTGGCCCCATCCTCGGGGCGCGCTGACCTGACAATTGAGGCTGTGTGTGGTGGCACAGGAGAATCCCTGAGTCTGATCTATGTGGTGAGACATTGGAGACCTTGTAGGTGCTGTAAAAATTCATTAAAAAATAATAATAAGGTAAAAGAGATATCAGATTATTGTAAAGAATTTTCAGGAAATCATTGCCCAAAGTGAAACCCAGCCAAAAACTATTGAAAAATTTCAAAACTTTATAGTACGGTGAATGAATGAATGCATGGGGGAGGAAAATAACAGAATAACATAGGAAAGAATAAATAAGCCAGTGAAAATTGTCATTTTTTCTAATTCAACCACCTACTCAGAAAGCAATTACAGTTGATAGAATTTTAAGTATTTTGAATAAATTACAACTGAAGTGAACTGCTAACAGATGACTTGGCCCTTTCTATGACTATTAGGATGTGACTTTTGCTGGAATCAAATTCAGAAGAGAAGAGATACTGACACACCCTTTTGGAACAGGATTTGAAGTGTTAAGGGACCATGGATCTCACGTACATTCCTGAAAACTTATCCAGCTGCCTGAAATTTGGAAATGAATCCTGCCCTGCCACCGCCTGCCTGCTTTACCTGCGAGCGCTGCTGTACTCCGTTGTGGCTGGAGCCCTGCTTACTGCCGTCTTTGGGAACTTGGTGATCGTGATTTCCAGATCGCATTGCAAGCAGCTTCACTCTCCCACAAACTTTCTGATCCTCTCCATGGCAACCACAGACTTCTTGCCGGGCTTGGGCATCATGTTGCACAGTGTGGTGCCATCGGTGGAGAGCTGCTGGTATTTTGGGGATGGTTTTCGTAAACTCCATGGGAGCTCTGACATGATGCTGAGCCTGGCCTCCATTTTCCACCTCTGCTCCATTGCTATTGATCGGTTTTATCCCCTTGCACTGTGCAACGACAGTGACAACCTCCACCGTCAAGCGATTCCTCGCATTTTGCTGGTCCGCCCCCGCTCTTTTTAGTTTTGGTTTAGTTGTTGCTGGCATGCAGAGCTATGAGATTCTTGTCACCTGCTTCAGGTTCTGTGCACTCACATTCAACAAACTGTGGGGGGGCTGCACTGTTTACGACTTGTTTCTTTACTCCTGGCTCCATCATGGTTGGCTATAGCAAAATCTTTATTGTTTCCAAACGACACGCTCAAGTCATCAACAGTGTGTCCGAAAGCATGAAAGTGGAAGTGAAAAAAAAGTCTGTCTAAGAAAAAAGACAGGGAAGCAGCCAAGACCCTGCGCATCGTGATGGGGGCGTTCCTCGCCTACTGGCTGCCCTGCTTTCTTGCTGTTCTGATAGACCCGTATTATTTAGACTACTCCATGCCCATGATAGTGCTTGATCTGCTCGTGTAGCTTGGGTACTTCAACTCCACTTGCAACCCCCTTATTCACGGCTTTTTTTAATCCATGGTTTTGGAAAGCTCTTCAGCACATAGTGTCAGGAAAGATATTGAGCTCTCATTCAGAAAGTGTGAATCTGTTTCCCAAAGGACATTATTATAAAAGTAGATATTAAAAATGAGATGTTTGCCTTTGAAAGAGGTATGCCAATTTATTTCTATTTCATGCACATAGATAATATTTTTTCATATGCTAGAAACTGTGTAGTTTTTCAGCATGTGTGTCTGAGTTACTTCACATAAAATTATGGAAGCAAGATGCACCTGTTTTCCTACAAATGACTCAAGTTTGTCCCTTTAAAAAACTTTTTTAATGAAAGACAGATAATAGGAAAAAGGAGAAAGAAAAGGTGTTGCTAAAAAAAACGAGATTTTGTTATTTTTCCCTGCAGTGTCCACCTTCCATGCCATTTCTCTGCAAATGTTCTCTACCCAGTGTTGGTAATCTCAGTTGTAGAACCTGCTCAAGAGCTACACATTTGATGGATCAATATTGCTTCATTTGTTAATTGCTAGCTCCGTGCCCAGTGTACAGCTACCTATTCTGATGCTTGGGAGAAATGTACAAAAGACATATGTATGACCTGGTGTAGTTTGGACCAGATTGGCCTAGACTCCCATCCATGAATCAAAGGCCAAAATAAGAATAAGGAAAATAAAATGCTAATACTTTTGATTCCTATCTACTTCTACTCTAGGAATTTGGAAAAGGGAAGATCTTTTGGTCAGTGTGAACTTTTACTGACAATGCTTTCTCTGATGTTGACACATTTCTCTTAAATGTCTTAAAATATTTGCAGCGTGAGTACTGAAGATATTTATGTCCTAAATCTCAGCCTCTCCTACTGTCCTGTGCACTGACGCCAGAGACACTGTGGCCCAGGATCCCAGTGGCATTTTGTTAATGGGAAGCAGCCTCAAGAAATCAGTAGGTGAGGCGGGCGTGGTGGCGCATGCCTGTAATCCCAGCACTCGGGAGGCTGAGGCAGGAGGATTGTTGTGAGTTCAAGACCAGCCTGAGCTACAAAGTGAGCTTAAGGCCAGCCTGAACTGCATAGTGAGACCCTGTCTCAAAAAGACAAAAAAAAAAAAAAAAAAAAAAAAAAAAGAAATCAGTAGGTGGAAGGGTGACATCAGCTTGCTTTCGCCAGGCAACCTTTCTGCTGCATTACTCCAGGACAGGTCACCCGGGGTTCCCTCTAGACAGCCATCCCCAAGGTCCTGGTCACTGCTCCCTTGCTGCTTCTGTCAAGCTGGGTGGTGGCTCCTTGCCCTCACTGCCTTTGGGCTACACTGCTTCTTCCTGGTTCCTACCGGCAGCTGCCCTCAGTCCCTGGTAAACAGTTCCAGGCCGACCGGACTGTCTGCTTCCCATTTGTCACCTGACCAGTGCCGCTTTTCCTGGACCAAGATGAAGATTTAAATCCCTCTCAAAATCAAACCATATATAACGTTGTAGCAGGACAGTCCCATGGCACTTTTTCTCGCTACAGTGCTACACATGGTTTGATTTCTAAAGTTCTGTATAAAAATATATAATTGTTTTTATCACATTCTGTAAGGTTATAAAGTTTAGAATAGCCTTGGTTGTTGGAAAATAGCAGTTCCATGCTATGTCTAAGGTGTTTGATATTCAGACAGATGGTGAAGTTAAGCTCAACTGCCTCTGTTACAGAGACTACTGTCATTAAGGTTCTTTTTGGGATGTTTAACAACTAAAGCTTGCAGACCAAAAATTAGAGAAAAATAGGGAGTAAAGGGTAGCCAATATGGTGGCCCAACCCCCCCAAGGTCAATGAGGACATAAGGTGACCTGTGCTGTGACATCCTGTAACTCAGTGGTATTCCAGATTTTCTGATCAAGGAGATAATGGGGCCACAGAAAAAAAGTATTTCTTTTCTCCTTTTTTTTTTTTTGCTGACTTCAGGCTGCCTTAAGGATAGGTCTGGTGTAGCTTCTGGATCTGGGAATCAAACCGTGGTCATCCGCGCCAGACTGCATTTGCTGAAGTGGACCTTTAAACAGAGCTATCCGGTAAAGCCCCAAAAAGTTGAAAACGATTTCCCTCTTTCCTTCCTTCCTTCCCTCCTTCCTTCCTTCCCTCCCTCCCTCCCTCCCTCCCTCTTTCTTTCTTTCTTTCTTTCTTTCTTTCTTTCTTTCTTTCTTTCTTTCTTTCTTTCTTTCTTTCTTTCTTTCTTTCTGGCTGGCTCAGGCTGCCTTAAGGGCATGTCTGGTAAGTCACTTGGGGCTGGGGATTGAACTGCAGTCCCCTGTGCCTGACTGAGTTTGCTTGCGCAGACATTTAAAATGAGCTAACCCTCACACCCCCATCAGAGGAAAGTGATGGACAATGTGTAGTGTGCCTAAGGAGAGTCACCCAGAGAGAAAAAATTCTCTCAGGCTTTCACAGAGAGCAAATTGGTCAAGCAATGGCAGTGACTCATCCAGATGGCTGACACTGACAAAGGATCTAAGAACTGCTGTACATGATTTCAAAGTAAATCATGAGGGGATTTGACTGACCTTGTTAGATAGCAAAAGTTACATTTTAAATTATATAAGTCTTGCTTTAACTTGGTCTTAAGCATCCAGCAGAAAAGTGTAACCACAAGGTATAAAAATAAAGCTGTATTAATATGCTGAGCTGAAAAAGGCTCATGCCAACAACTTTGAATAATGGCCAGTTGTGCTGACAACCCACTACTATTATGCACACTGTTGGACTATATTAGGTTATTTTGCTGAATTCAAGTACCTACAATATTTGAACTGGCATCAAGTATGAAAAAGTGCTTTAAACGCTTCTCAAAATACAGCTTCTCTTACAGCAATAAAGCACCCATCTCTGGCAAAACAAAAGAAAAGAGGGGGTAAGGATACAAATAAAGGACTTTTTAAAACAGAAATTTAGATATCAAAAGTGTGCCTGGAACAGGAATGAGGAAAAGGACAAAAGAAAGAAGGGGAAAAGATGCATCTATGTATATACACAGATAATTTGGATAATTTTACTGCAAATTTCTGATGGTCTTTTGAAAGGAGCAGTTAATGCTTAATTACTTTTCTTATTAGTCTTATTTTATTTCTTTTTCATTTTTCACAACATTTTTGGTATTTTTTGTTTTATTTTAAACCAATTTTGCATGGTTTATCTAGTAACCTAAACAACTAATTTGAAGACAACCTCATGCAACCCAGCAACCATTGTTGAGTTATTACTTTGCTTAGTGAAATTTTGTATCATTCCTATTACTGCTTTTTAATTGTTATTTTGTATTCTTTAAAAAAATAAAATTTGTTTAAAAAATAAAATAAAATAACTTCTCTGGAGTCCTGCAAGTTCTGTTCAGGGCTGCTATGGCCTTTGGCTCATTTGGGGGCTTCTCCCCCTCTTTCTCCACTTTGGCAAGTTTAAGTTTTGACTTTTTTTTGTATTTTAGGGAAGGGTCTACAGGGTGTTCAGGGTTTCACTACTAAATCAGACTCTAGTGATCCACCTGTTTACAAGCTCCCAAGAGCTTGGATTACAGGAGTGCACCACCATGCCCAGTCTTGATTGCTGTCTGAATGCGGCCCGGGGGTGGCCTGGGGGTGGGCCGGCACGGCAGGCCAGGGGATCCAACCCCACCCCCTGCGCCTGCTTGCAGGCACTTTAATATGCTGAGCTATTGGGCCAGCCCTCATTTTTGATTTTCAAGAGCATCCTGCCAATATGAGATTTCTGGTGCTCCTGTCCTATCAGAAAGGATTCTTTGAAGTAATTCTGGGTTGTAAAATTAGTATTTCCTTTATAAAATAGTACTGCAATATCTAGCTCTTCATTAAATTTTTTTTTTCTTTTTTCTTTTTTTTTTTTTTGGCCGAACCGGGGATTGAACTTAGGCCCTTGCACTTGCCAGGGAAGTGCTTACTCCACTGAGCCATCTCCCCAGCCCCTAAATTTTTATTTAAGTTAAATTTTATTTAATTTATAATTTATAAACATTTACCTAAATAAAATTTAATCTGTATATTTAACAACTATTAACTTCCAAGTGGTAGTTATAGTCTAATTAACTAGTTTCTTTAATATTTTATTTGTATTCATTAAATGAAAATGTTCAAATTCCCTTTCTGATACTTAATTGTTATATTATTATGTAACACTTTCCTCCAACGTTAAATTACTCTTACAAACTTAATGACTTACATACAAATGTGATGAATTTTAAGAGTTTTAAAAATAATACCATTTGCAAACTTAGCAAATTTCTCCGATGACTTTCAGTTTTATAATAATTGCACCTCAATTGATTATTAGGTCATAAAGAGAGTCATAAAGTTATTGTGGTAAATATTCTTCTGTTAAATTCTGTTCAATGCTGCAAATAATAAAAATAAAAAAGATAATTTCTAAACTGACCATAAATAATATTAATACAGTGAGTCTGATTTATTTTGTCATATCTTTTAAAAAATTAATATGTGAAATTTTATTGATCACATAATTACCATACATTCATACATGTGCAGATATCTTTAGATCTAAACTAGAAGACCGGGGATGGAGAGATAGCTTGGCAGTCTAAGCACCTGCCTTACAAGCACAAGGACCTGGGTTCAGTGCCCAGTACTGCTTGCTTGTGCCAAACCCAGAACCCCGGGCACGAAAGCCAGCCACCATGGTGGTGCATGCGGGGAGGATCACTGCGCATCCAAGCTGCATAGCGAGTCCCTGTGCCAAATAAATAAATAAATAAAAGAAAAATAAATAAATAAACTAGAAAACAATTGCCTTTGGCTGACTGGACATTCTTTTAAAGTAGAATGCCGTGCTAGTCTTCTTCATTATGTTTGTCCTTTATTTTAGTTTTACTGTTTCCAGCTGACAGTTTTCCTGCCTCCCACTGCTGCAGAACTAGGGAAACCTGTGCTTCTGGCCAAACTGTCACCAGAAGCAGCCACACGATTTTCCCTGCTCTCAGCTCTCTAGCCTTTCTCACCTGCATCCACTCTGTTCCACACCTTAAAGTTAGGAAGACAGAACAAGTTCTTTGTGTTTGTCGTTATTTGTTTGTCACAATTTTAGAGCTGGCACTGGTGGCACATACCCTTTGTTCTGTCCCCTTTGGCCCGTGTCACAGCCTAGTCATTTTGCATAACGCTCCCTTCACCAGCAACCTCCCTGGGTTTTCCTAGTTCACATTTGTGCTTTTTCAGCACTGCACTTTTCTGAGGAAGACATGAGGGAGGGAGAAAGGGATGGAAGCATCATTTCTCCATCTTTTCCAGGGCAGCCCGGATTCCCTTTATGGACTGATTCTCTCAAGCCATTTGCATCTCTTCACTCACTGCATCCCTCATCATTTCAATTGAACAGTCTTGTTGGTGTGGAGCATATGAGGTCTTCAAATTGAGTGAGGACTGTCACGTGGGGCCGCACCTCAGCCCTTTGTAATATTTTATGTTTTAGATAGGGTTTCACTAAGTCACTAAATTCCAAGGCTGAGCTTAAACTTGGAATCATCCTGCTCACCCTCCCAGAGTATTGAGGCCCTATGCCAGCCTGCAGGCAGCTACTTTCCTGAACAGGTTTGTTTTGGAAAGCCAAGTGCATCTTTCCCTATCTAGCTGACCTAACCTTGAACCTGTAGCCTCAGCCAAGTTTCTGGTAACTTCAAGTTTGCCTGGAGTTTGAACTTACCTTAGCACACAATGTATATGATATAGTTTTTCCCTTAGAACAATCAATACTAATAAAATAAGGTGTAAACAATCAATAACCACCAAATACTCTGCTTGTATACTTCCCACTTGCATACCCTATATAATCCCTAGACTATGAGAGATCAGTGCCTGACACTTTGGGAATAATTAACAGTCAAGTCAGTCAATGACAATAAACCTGCCTCAAATCCTGGGTGATGTCTTTGTACTTCTGCTTGCTGCTTCCCTGTGAGTACAGGCAAGTACCATCATGCCCTCCTTATGATTGCTGCATTTTTTAGTAAAACCAATATAAAACATGTAAGAAAAAAGCCATCACTAGTCCTGCCCTCACTCTGAGTTCCAACCATGGTCTGCCTCTTTTGGACCATGGAATACATCATCAGGTGACACCTGTGGGTTAGGCAGATTTGTCCAGAACCTTGTCAGTAATTAGCATGAATGCAACTGCACCATTGTGCACAGCAACAAGGCTCACTTCACGCACACTGCTGGAGTCTACCAAATGCAGTCTTGGTGCCCTGAGTCCTTGTGACTGGTGTTTTGTCAGGAAGTCTTGCTCTGAACAAGGAGGGCACTTTCACACTATAGCAACTTGGCTTGGCAAATGGGTCAACTGCTCTCTTTTTGGTTCCTTTTTGCCACTTTTTCTAACTTCCTATTTATGTTGTCAACAGTCATGGCGCTCTTCAGAGGATAAAATGAGACAAAAAACAAACAAACAAAACCAAATCAAAACAAAGCATTTTAAAATTTTAATTTAAAAATTTTATCACTTTGTGATTATTACTTAGATTCTTTCTGTCTGTCTTTCGTTTTTTTTTTTTTTTTTTTTTTTTTTTTTTTTTTTTTTTTTTTTTTTTTTTTTTTTTTTTTTTTTTTTTTTTTTTTTTTTTTTTTTTTTTTTTTTTTTTTTTGTATTTTAGGGAAGGGCCTACAGGGTATTCTGGGTCTCACTACTAGATCAGACTTGTAATGATCCCCCTGTTTACAGCCTCCCAAGAGCTGGGATTACCGGTACCTGCCACCCAACCCAGTCTCAATTGCTATCTCAGTGCGCCCTAGGGGTGAGGCCAGCATGACAGGGGTCGAACCCCCAGCCCTTGTACCTGTTTTCAGGTGCTTTAATCTGCTGAGCTATTTGGCTGGCCCTTATTAGATTTCTGATGGTGGAATATTTATCATTTTCTTTTATTTCTCTTTAAATTCTGCACACATGAGAGCTTCAAAATGTCCATATGCTTATACTTCATCATTTCTATACCTAATTCAAGGTCCTCACAAACATTAAGTCTTCTTTAGATCTTCCCAATAACAAAAAATGTTAATTTAGTTCAAGACTGACTTAAGTGAGTACGATAAGAGGGGGCAGGGAAGATACCTTAGTAGAATAAGCACTTCCCTGGGAAGTGCAAGGGCCTGAGTTCAATATCCAGTTCTGCCAAAAAAAAAAAAAAAAGCTCTTGATTATTTAAAAATACTTTCTTAAAAAGCTAACACATATAAACATTCAAGTGAACCAACATATATATATATATATTAGAAATAAAATTTCCCTGTAATCGGATCTTCTAGCCTTTTGGATACCTGCCCAGGGAGGACATCCAGGAACATCCATAAATAATTATATATGCACCAGTTGCTTTCTCCTACTTTAAAGAAATGACAAAATGCTACACGTGCTGTTCTTCATCTTAATTACTTACATGAAGCATTATGTCTTAGAGATTCCTTCTATATCAGTAAATATAGAGATACCTAATGTTTTGGAAAGTCTACAGATCATACCATCATTTAGAAGTATCATATTGTATTTACTTAGATTTCTATTGCTCCTGATGGTGTTGTGATAATGAATAATGTTGTAATAAATATCTGCATATGTATTTATTCAAGGGAGAGTATTTGTAGACACTTTAGTGATTCCACATTTGGAAATTTATTTACCTCCATTTTAATAATTACATATTAAAGTTCCTTCTGAAACTAATACAGTACACTTTTCCTGATAACTCCCAAAGTGACCCAGTGCAGAACACTGAAGTAACCTAGAATTAAACCTTGTCCTGCTGAAATTTGCATCCTGGTCAAGGAAAAGACAATATATACACAAATGAATACACTGTATTGGGAAGCTTTTGACTAATAAAGTATATTCTAAACTAATTGCATTTTGTATTTAATTCAGATATATTTCTTATTGCAAATTTGAAAATATGCTAATAAAAGTGTAAATGTCTGGGTTTTGATCACTTGTTAGGGTGATGTGCGAGTTTCATTGAGTTTTGTCTTTATTTTAAACACAATTAATTTGTTTTAGTTTTATCCCATATTATCTTTTTTTATTCTTTTATTTTACTTTTTTACTACTTATGCATCACTTTTTATTTTATATCCCTTTATTTTGTAAGGCAGGGACTGAGGAGTCGCGACTGCTTACTGGTTCGGTGATGCTGAGGAAAGCCATCATCCATTTAATATCAGAAGTATGCACATGTTGAATATCCCTTATCCAAAATGATTGGAGCCAGAGGTACTTCGGTTTTCAGACTTTTAAGTTTTGTAATACTTATATAAACTTAATAATGTACCTTAAGGATGAGACCCACATCTAAACATGCTATTTTTTCCATGGTCACATATAACCTGTCCACGTAGCCAGAGGCGATCTCACACAGGACAATATTGTTAGTGCGCCTGCATTTTGAGTCTGACTCAGTATGTGAGGGCGGTTGCAGGGTTTGCCTCTTGTGTGTGTCAGGGCTCAAACGTCTTTGTCTTGACGCATTTGGTATTTCAGATTTTTGGCTGAGATATGCTAAGCTGTAACCATTTTTCTTTGTAAAAATGAACCTGCTGGGGCTCTAACAATCATTTCTTCTTTTATGGAGCCCCAGGATTACTGGCCAAGCTGCTCAGAATGCTGCCCATTAAATCATTTCAGTTCTTTCTAGGCCAAGCAACTGAAACCATGGACAGATTTTCTATCAATGTTTAAATGCCTGATGAATTGCGAATAACAGTGAAACAGGTGTTTGCAATGAGACTTATTATCCAAATAATAACAGTGATAAAAATAATAATTAGCTTTGCAGGAGGACATGGAGGAACCAGTAGTACCGGTGTGCTCTCCACAGAAGGCTGAGATGCATCATAGACCATGTGCTTCCACGCCTGGATTCTGAACACTCAACAGGACCCCTGGACCCATGCAGGGCACAGTTACTATTACCTGCTTGGCCTCACTGGTCTTCATTTTTTTTTGTTTCATTTTGCTTTTGCCTTTTAAGTTCAGCAATAGCCTCTTAAATCAAATTTTCTATTAAAGTGACAAAGCTCCCTTCTCTCCTGATGGAAGCCATGATTACTCTGTCTGGAAAGAGATTTGGAAGTATTCTTGGTCGTCTTAGATGAAAACTAAAAAGAGAGAACTCCAGTTATCTTCATTTATGGAAATGCTTAACTTTGTGAGCAAAACTCCCGGAGGAGTCAACAAAATTTTTATCAGATGGAAACAGTTTTTTCCTCCTTTTACCTTTTTGGGTGTTTAAGACTGAACCCCAGGCTTCAAACAAGCTAAGCACACATTGTGTTTCTCAACTACTTCAGTACCCCACTTCTCAAATTGACTTAAATATGAATCATTGATTCTCTTAGAATATAAGTACTTTGCTTTGATGTTCTCCAGAACATTGTGTATTTAATGTAACAATTCTGAGGTCTTGATGAAGGATACGCTTATGGATGTGAATTATTTGAAGCTTAGCCTGAGGAACTAGCATGTAAACATGTTCCTCAAAGATCAGGAAAATAGCAGTTGATGAGGAAAGCATTTAGTTTTCATCTGACTGATTAGTAAAAGGTGAAAAAATTATATGATCTGAAGAGAGCAAGAGAACCTTTGTAAACTGATTGTTTACAAATGTTTTTCTCTGCTTTTCCTTTGTGCAAAGAGCTGACTTGAGAACCTATAGACTTAAGGAAATGCTGATGCATGGCCAAAAAAGGTTTCAATGAATAAACGATGCTTTCTAAACATATTAAATAGAATGAATTTTGTTAGATTTAAACTACATTTTCTTGCTTCTCTCTCCCACTCTTCCCTCCCTCTTGTTTCACCTTCTTCCCCACCTTGGCTTGTGTGAGGCTGTCCATGTTTCATCCCTGAGGGCATAGCAGTGAGAGCACCAAACACGTTCACGCCCAGGACCAATCCCCTGCGACGTCCTGTGATGTCTTCGTTGGCAGTGCCCTCCTCGGTGTGAAGAGGGGCGCCTGCCAGGGCGGGGCATGGGCTGTGGGGCCCAGGAGGCATGTTCTGTGCTTAAATCTACTGACAGCCGAGGCTGGCTGGACCTGGGTAAAAGAGTGTGGACGAGGTAGTTTGTGGGCAGGAGATTTGGTTTGCAGCAGAGCAGCACCAGCGGTGGGTTCCTCAGCTGGTGAGAGACCCTGGCACCACGGAGAGCTGTCCCGTCAGTGCCTTGCACTCCACCTGCCTACTCAGCAAAGCACTTGGTAAGGTGGAGGAGACTTATGGGGGAGGTTAGTGTTTCTGTTCGATTTTGCTTGTTGAGAGGAATCACATCTAAAGTATCAACCTGTATAAGCCTAGGGGGAATGTTTTTAAAAGTCTCTGAGATTCTAAAAAAGGAAACAAAATTTAAAAAACATATTTTACAAGTAGTCTTCCTTACTTGAGGAACCTTTGAATTGGTAAGATGTATCACACTAAGTAAAATTCATTATTTTTGCAGAATCCATTCCAGAAGTACAGTTTGGGGTCCAGGGAAAAATGGAAAAAAAGAAAAGAACACATCTGATAAAGTACATAAGGTACATGAGTTATTCTTCCTTTCACTTTTAAAGTTTATTTGTGAGGGATAGGGAGATATAGCTTGGGGGTCTAAGAGCCTGCTTTGCAAGCACTAGGATCTGGGTTCCACACTCACACCGCATACAGTGCTGGCCCCAACCAGCATGATATGTGTGAGGGTGCACACCTGCAACACCAGCGCTGGGCGGACTGAGACAGGAGGATCAGTAGGAGCCCGAGCTGTGCAGAGAGGTGCTGTACTAAATCAATCAATCGATCAATAAAATATATGTTTATTTGTGAAACACTAGTGAGTTATTGAATATTTTCCATATTTATTTGAGGGAAAATTATGTACATAAACATATTTTGAGGTATTTACACTTGGAAACTTACCATACTCTCTCCTCATTTATTCACTTTATTTTTATATTTTAAATGTATTTGGTACAGGATCTCATTCCGCAGCCCGGACTCGTGGTGATCCTCCTATTTTCAGCTTCCCCAGTGCTGGGATTACAGGTCTGCACGCCCCCTACTCCCCCCACGCCCACTCCCGGCCCCCCCACTCCCTCCCACCCTGCTCTCCACCTCTGTGGCCGGCACAGCACGTGGTGCCTGAGATTGAACCCCTTCCCCGAGCTTGCCAGGAAGGCGCTTAGTCCGCTGAGCTATCTCGCCAGCCCTTCCTTTCATTTCTTTTCCCTCAAACTTTGAAGAAACTTTTGCATTTGAAAAACTTTATTGTGGAGTTCCTTTGGTGAGTACTCTTCCCCCGAAGGACTTCAGCACACATCATCTGCTTTTCTAGAATTGCTAGCACATGCTGTCTTCATATCCTGGAAAAAGAAGCAGTGATTTTTATGTGTTCTGTGATGATTGTGTTTAATACTGTAAGTAAATGAGTCTTGTTTTTGTTTTCTATGGGAAAATGTTATTGGTTAAAAAAAAAAATGCAAAAATGAAGTATGATATGCTGAGATGTCAAAGAGTGCATGTGTCTTTTTTTGTTAAAAATTATAGCATAGAACATTTGGAAGTTGAATCTACAAAGGAAAGAGATTTTTACTGCATTAAGCTTGAAGAGGAAAACAAACCTCAACTTTTCATAACAGTTTCTCTTGCAGGCAGTCGGGTAGCAGCCGCACCTACTGGGGATTCTTTCATTTTGTATGTGTGATTTCAGGACAAGCCCAAAACTTACAGATTTACTAGAAAGTATTAATTTGATGATCCATTCATAATTCACCCATGAAGTAATTTTAAAATAAATTTTTATATTTTATCTTCTCCTCTGATGTTAATCTATCAGCTATCCAATATTTTTCTAATGTAACTACATTAAGGAAGCATGAGAAAAATACTAATTTCTAGAAGTGGCTCATTCAATTTTTTCTTTCACAAATAGAACCCACATTGTCAACTCGAATGTAAAGCTATAATTTTTTTATCTATTGTTCTGTCATAAAAAAAGTTTAAACCCCAACTAGTCTACACTGTGGTGCTAAAGGTTACAGACAACTTTGTATGAGGAATTCAAATCCTGAACCACTATTATTGTCATATTTAAATATTCTTAAAGAAAATTTTAAGAATTAAACATTTTAAACATTTTCAATCATAAAATCAAAAGATAAAGCAAGCTAAAAATATTAACTTATTAACTTAGCTTGCTATTATCTTAGCAAGCTAAGATAAATTGGAGTTTAAGATTTCAGTATTTTCTGACAATTTAAGATTAAAATGGCAAGAAACAAGTATTTTGTGTTGTGTAGTCACCACTTTGAAAGGAATATATTTTGTTGTTCTTAGATTTAGATTGCTTTGAGTCTCTCAAGTGTAATTTATCTGCATAATATTTGATTGGTACAATTAAAAAGCCTAAAGAAAAATAATAATCTGGGTAATTAAATTATTCAAAGAAAGTCAAACATATCATGATATTATTTCTAATAATACTCAGGCATGGAAACAATTGTCAAAATAGCACAGTAAATTTGTCAAATAATTTTTAATGGTGTTTATATTTTAATTATAGTCTCCTCCCTTTTAAAAATCATTGGTTTTGAAACTGGGTCTCAGCGTTGCAGCACAGGCTGGCCCTGGACATGCTCGTGGAGTCCTGGCTGGCTGTGAATTCGCCGCAATCAACCTGCCTCAGTCACTCCAGGGCTGGGACTACAAGCAGCGTTACCATACCTGCCTCTTCCCTGTGAATTTGGATGAAGGTGTGTTTGCAGGTTCATTTTCCAAAGCATCAGTGAATTTTAGACTCTTTGTAGATCAAAATTCATTTCCCTGACTTGGTACTAGAGTTCACAGATACCTGCCATTGGCAGGTCAGAATTTCCTTGAAGCTTTAAGACTGGGAAAAGCAAGTCAAATCCATTCCATTTGGGGCAAGTCAGTCCTTTTATATTCACATTTACAGACAGCACCTTAAAGGCTCTGAAATTATGGATTAAACAATGAGCACTCATGAGTAAAATTGGCCACCAGTGGCAGGCTTGAGATCTGTCTATGAGAGATCCTACCCGTGAACATTAATTTGTGAATGAGCTGCTAAAGGAAAGGAAAAAGAGATGAAATTTATAGACTCTTAACACTTACTCCATTCCACACCTTTTTTTTTTTGACATAATTCATGTATTATTTTATAATAGTTTAGATACAACCTTCCATACCATTCTGTTAAGTTCTAAAAACTGTTGTTAACCTTATAGAGAAAAATGTAAATGCAATAAGTGACAGAATCAAGGCATTTTGCAAAGTTGATACAGAAGGTTTCAATGAGAATGTAATTGTCTTCAGATTATAATTAATGTTTGAATAAATGTAAAAGAATAGGACCATAGCTCCAGATGAGTCTTGAGAGGTTTTTATGCAAGTACCATGTGGATGTTTGATCCACTTACTCTAATACACTGTTCTTCATCTAGATAAAATTACACAAGCAAATCAAGAACATTTTCTGTCCTATGTGGATAATGAATGACTAAATAGCTCTCTCTTCTGAGACTTTATGACAGTGCAGCCTTGGACACTACTCCAGAATCAGAGTGGAAGGTTAAGAACACAGATTCATGTGATGCCCGTATGCAAAATGAGTAAGACAGCACTCCTGCAAGAAGGAGTTCAGAAGTGGCTGGGAAAGGTGGGTCAGTGGACAACTATGAAAAATTGTCTTGCTGGTGACTTTGATTTATTTTCACAGAAAGGAAAAGAACCAAGCTTTACCGAAAAAAAATCCCCTGGGATGTAAAAGACAAAAATATGAATTCACTTGACCTCAGGAGTTTCCCAGCAGAGCCCTTTTGTTTCCCATTGGTTAATGCTTCATGTCCCAGAAAGGACAGGCCCATGCCAGTCATCTTCGCCATGTATGTGGTCATGACAGTGGCCATAGCGATGACCATGCTGGGCAACGCAGCTGTGGTCACGTGCATCGCCCACTTCAAGCAGCTCCACTCCCCGACCAACTTCCTTGTCCTCTCCATGGCCACCACTGACTTGCTGCTCAGCTGTGTGGTCATGCCCTTCAGCATGATGCGCTCCATCCACTCCTGCTGGTACTTTGGAGACCTCTTCTGCAAACTGCACAGCTGCTGTGATATCACGCTCTGCACCACGTCTATTTTTCACCTCTGCTTCATCTCAGTTGACCGCTACTATGCTGTCTGTGACCCTCTGCACTATGTCACCAAAATCACGATGCCTGTCATAGAGCTCTTCCTCCTCGTCAGTTGGACCATTCCCATCTTCTTTGCCTTTGGCCTGGTCTTCTCAGGACTAAACATAATTGGTGCAGAGGATTTTATGGCAGCCATTGATTGCACGGGGTTATGTGTGCTGATATTTAACAAGCTCTGGGGTGTGCTGGCCTCCCTCATAGCTTTCTTTATTCCTGGGACAGTCATGGTGGGGATTTATGTTCACATTTTCACAGTGGCCAGGAAGCATGCCAAGCAAATTGGCACAGGACCCAGGACAAAACAGGCTGAGTCAGAAAGCAAGATGAAACCCACAGCCAGAAGAAAAAGCAAGGCCACCAAGACCCTGAGCATAGTCATGGGGGTGTTCGTGCTGTGCTGGCTGCCCTTCTTCCTCTTGACCATCATAGACCCTTTCATTGATTTTACAACCCCTGAAGATTTGTACAGTGTCTTCCTCTGGCTGGGGTACTTCAATTCTACATTCAATCCCATTATTTATGGTCTGTTTTATCCTTGGTTTCGCAAGGCTCTGAGGATGCTTGTCACAGGGAAGTGCTTCAGCTCTGATCGTTCCACTCTGAGTTTGTTTCCTGCCCATTCTTAAGCAATGCTCTTCATCTGCAGAGATTCTTCCATCCTAGGAAACCTTCAAGGCTTTCTCTCCACCTCCTGCGTGCCCTACATTAGGAAGATGTTTATGACACTGTGATGGCCACCTAAGAGTGAACAGGATGACAAGTCACCCTGGTGAACCCAAACCAACAAAATGGTCCTCTCCTGGGCTTCTGAGGAAGGCTCTGCAGACAAAGTCAACTTTTCCCCAAAACTGCGAATTTCTGAACTTTCAAAAATAGTGGTTGAAAATCTCATTAACTGAATGAATGATTTCCTCACTTTCACTTACAAGCCTTAGAGGGAAGCCACACTGCTCTTCTTGATCTTTGACAGCCATGTGCTATCTTGGTTGTTCCACATCTCTCTGAGGCTACTGTGGACTCAGTGAGCTGGAGACAGTGTGCTCTCGGAGCATCTGAGTCACAGGGGAGCTGAGAAGAGAGCAGACAGTGTAGTGACTACCACTTTCATTGTTTCTGACTTGTACCTCTTTTCATGAAGAATTATATATTTCCAATATTTGATAAAATTATACAGTCATTAAATGTGAAGAATGAGTAAAAGAATATAATAAAATATTGTTTGTTTCTCCCAACATATAGCGTTATTTTTTTCAGAATTAAATTTTATTTCACACTGCTAGAAATCATGAAAAGCATTCATTCTGTTCCACATTATAACACAACATTTTTTTTCATATTTTTTTAGTAAAGGTTCACAAGTCTACAGAGTTTCACTATGTAGTTTGGGCTTGTAGTGATGCACCTGTGTTCAGCCTCCCAAAGAGCTGGGATTACAGTTGTGTACCACGCCCAGACTCAATGCTGTCTCAGTATGCCCCGAGGCAAGACCAGCATGGCAGGCCAGGAATCGAACCCTTGCCACTGCATCTGACTAAGTATTTATGTATTTATTTGTTGTGGTACTGGGGATTGAACTCAGAACCCTGCACTTGCCAGGCAAGCACTTATTCTACTGAGCTCTCTCCCCAGCCCCGCATCTGACTAAGTAAGTATTTTAATCCACTGAAGTATTTGGTGGGCCCTTACAACACAACTTTTCAATGGAATGGTTCTTGCTATAAGCAAGATCTTACTGATTTAGGTAAAGCCTGCAGTTCTTCAAGATAAAGCAGAATGACTTAGTAAATGATTGCTTAAATTTTTTAAATCCAGAAATAATCATTAAAAATATCATATGTAGTGTATTATTTCCATGATTAACTAGCACCATAAGATGAGTTCTTAACATCGTTTTAGTAAGCTGAAATACAGCAGAAAATTTAATAGTTCAGAAACATTAAACATCCATTTTTGCTACATTTTAAACTACATTGTAATAGGCAGGCATGGTGGTGCATGCCTATAACCCCAGCACTTGAGGGGTTGAGGAAAGAAGAAATTTGCAAGTTTGAGACCAGCCTGGGCTACACAGTGAGCTCAGGGCCAGCCTGAGCATAGCAAGACCCAGTCTCAAAAAGACAAAACAAAACAAAAAAATGTATATGGTAACTATGCCATATATATAGGGTTCTGGTTAACTTTTATTACACACAAAACTCTTTTTCAAATATTTTTTTACTATTAATCTAGAAATCCTGACTATTTAAAAATCAAATGATTGCCATTTTATGTTTTCACAAAAGATTAATTTTTAAAAAATAATTTGAAGTGAAAATTTCAAGTAAGACTACTGGAAGGTAAAATTGAAGCAATTTTGTCTATTGGATCATTCATTTTCCACAGTAGCTGGTTTCAAATCTATGTACAGAAAAAGTAAATGTGGTTTAATGTGGCAAACCTCAATAATTTTAGAAATTAGTCATTTAAGATCAGTCTTAAATTTTCTGTATATATCAGAATATGAATTAAATTATTCATTTATTTGTTTTCAGAAAGTTAATAAACTTTTATTGTTAGAATTGAGCATACTAAATACTTGAACTAAAGTATAATGACTTAAAATATATAAAGTAAGAAATTTAAATGATGTTCGGTTTCTTGTTAACTATATATATATGTATATATATATATATATATTTTTTTTTTTTTAAATATGGTCTGTCTATGTTTCAGAATGTCAAATTATAGCAGGTATTGACTGTGTATGAGCACTGTTACTCATTCCTGGCAAAAGCCTTACCCCTGTTATCAAGAATAATGTAGCAATAACCCTTTCTAGTGCACTGCAGCTGCTACATATGATGAACACATATGGAAAATACAGGCTGGGGAGATGGCTCAGCAGAGTAAGCACCCGCCTGGCAAGCACAAGGTCCTGAGTTCAATTCCTGGTACCCAAAAAAAACATTGCTTAAGGGCTCAGTAGACAGATCAATGGACTAAAGCATCTGCTTAGACAGAGCACAGTGGCCTGGGTTCACTCACCAGCGTGCTGTGCCAGCCCTGCTCCCAGGGCATACTGAGACAGTGATTGAGACTGAGTGTGGTGGCTTGTGCCTGTAATCCCAGTGCTTGGGAGGCTGAAAACAGTAGAATCACTACAATCCTGATCTGTGTAGTGAGACCCTGTGCTAAATTAAAAAAAAAGAAAAAAAAAGATTTGGAAAAATAAAAAAATTAAGTTAAATTAAAAAGAAATATAGGCAATGCACTGTGGCTGAACAACCTTGGAATAAATCTGCAAACTAAGTCACAGCACGCATTTATACCTAAACTGCTCATTTTATCTGAACCAATGTTTATTAGTATGTTGTTGATTTTTAAATGATGTAATAAAAAATCTGGTTATAATAATTTATTATTTTACTGAATTATATTTGAGAAAAAGAACCTAGCTGCCTCGCCTATTTTAATACCAATGTATTCTTGATCTTATCATATAAATACATTTATAGAAACTTAAAAGATCACAAATTTCCCACAAGGAAATGTTGTTTATTATATATCATTGATGTGTATTTGAAAAACATTTTAACACTGCCATCATGAGAGGCTGTGAGATCGGGTCTGGGGAGAAGTCTGTACTCCACTGCAGCGCTGCTGGTGTGCTTCTGTAGAAGGCCCGTCAGCGACGACAGTCCCCCGAAGGTGGAGTGGGCCAATGAACTGCTCGATATCTGTCATTTCCTGTTGACAGGACCCGTGCATCATGCCTGAATAGGTTTTGATGGTCACATTGGCTGGATTGACCAAAGTCTTTAATTTTTCAGCAGTAAGGGAGCCAAACATGGAACTAAAGGGCCATGGTCTCCACGGCAATGGAGAATGGAAATATCTTCATTAACACCACTGATAGGACCCTGTAGCAATGAAGCTTGAAGTAGAGGCCAGTAGCTCAGCACAGCGACGCCCACCAGCTTCTGCTGGGTGGTGGGTGAGGGCGGTGTGTAAAAACAGCTCTGGTAGAAGGAATGTCATTCTTCACCTCTTGGTCTATTCAAGCGTTTACATTTTCGGCTGCCTGTTGAATTCCAGGCTCATCCTCCTGTACAGCTGTTGAAAGCCCGATGATATCAAACCAAGAAGGCAGAGCCATGCTCGTATTTAACATTACAAGTGTAACGGGCACCTGTGGGAGGACACATCTGATATGGGAACTTCTGATCCAACACATATCCCAGTTCTCAGTTGATCCTCAGAAGAGCATAAAACATGTGAGAATATCCGACACCTGGAATCTGAGGCCAGGGTGTTGTGTTTCTTCTAGACCAGCATTTCTTTTATCCACTAACAAGAAAGTGAAATGAAGGCAATCAAGGAAAAGTAATGCTTCTGTGATAGATAAAACTTGTCCTTATCTCAATAAATGATCTAGGGCTGGGGAGGAGCTCAGTAGAATAATCACTTGCCTGGCAAATGCAGGGTCCTGAGTTCAATCCCCAGCACCATAAATAAATAAGTAAATAAATAAATAGAAATTGACATGCCTGTCCATGAGTATCATTTCAGTTGTTTCACAGAGGATGCCCACGGGGTGTCCCTGGGCTATTGCAAGGAGAAGTGAAGTATCCCACCATAACTCCTCCATGCCCCTCTTCCCAGGGCTGTTCTAGCTTGAGCAGCATAGCTGTTGTCTCAGGCAGATGAGCGGCTATAGGTACTGTGGGTGTGCATCAAGGCCCAATAAGCATTAAGTGAGGACCCACTATGTGCCAAGTATGGCTCTGTGGGCTTGTGATTTGGTGAACAATACAGTTCTAACCCTGCCCTGGGAGGACTTGTGGCTCAACAGCAAGGGACACAGCCCTCACTTACACTGATGGGTAATATGGATTATGACAGAGCCAGGCACAACAAGCTACAAGAACACAGAGGAGGAAATCTAGCTTAGCTTGGAGATTGGAGATTAGAGAAGATGGTGCAGCTCAAGTTAAAGGAATGTGTGCTAAGTTCAAAAAAGAAACCAGAGCTTTCAATAGATCTCTGGGAAAGGGTGAGAGGGGGGAATAGGGGCTCCTAATTAGGAGCAATTAGGAGTACTAAGGCAACTTGCTGAGGGTTTACAGGAAAGGACAACTGAAGTAGGCACTTGCCATTCACTGTGTGGAAGTTTGAAGTTGGAGCTGGCGGCGAGGCCCGTGGTGGGAAGACATTTCTGCCTAGCTCCTCTCTAAGTCCTTGCCTGCAAAGTTGGTAGCAGATGTGGGTCCACTGTTGCTCGGCAGTCTTAGCAGCCAGCAAGGCAAGCTGAGCACAGAGAAAACGGGGGAGGCCCAGCCGCAGCCTATGCAATAGCTCCATCTGATCAGCCGGGTGTCCCCTCACCAACAGTGTGACAGCCACAACTTCACTTTCCAAGTCTCAAACACATTTGGGAAAACCCAGTTTCCAACTTAAGCTGACATAGTACTGTCCCAGGAAATAAAATGAACAAAGGGAACAACAGCCTGTATGTGTGGGAATGAAATCAGCTCACCCATGCAGAAACACGTGAGGTATATGCTGAGGAAACCCTTTCGTTCCTTGCTAAGAACCTTCTCGCATTCAGTGAGGGCGAAACACTGAAGTAGGGTGAAATTTCAAACTTTACATTTTTTAAGCCGGGCGTGGTGGCGCATGCCTGTAATCCCAGCACTCGGGAGGCTGAGGCAGGAGGATTGTGGTGAGTTCGAGACCAGCCTGAGCTACAAAGTGAGTTTAAGGTCAGCCTGAACTGCATAGTGAGACCCTGTCTCAAAAAAAAAAAAAAAAAAAAAAAAAAAAAAAAAAAAAAAAAACTTTACATTTTTTAGCTCTTCTCTCCTACTTCAGTACAACAGTTTGACTGTCATAGACAGACATGAATGAAAAGATGCAAACTAAATGCAGTGAAAAATAGGTATCACCACCTCTCAAGAATAAGTGCTACAGTATCAAGCTAGGAAATGGCCCTGTTAGCTGTCACAGTATCTTATCACACTGAGAAAAGTGGCCCACAGGATTTTGGAGTGCCCTTCACAATGCCAGGCATTGTTTGTTACACGAAGGGAAATAGAAGAAAAATCTGCAACAACAGAACTGGCATTGGCAGCCTGTCTCCTGGTCTCGGGAGGGCTCAGCCCCATGGAAGCTGCCCGGCCTTGGCCTGAAGTCTATGCTGCTCTGAAAAACCTTATTCTCCGTCTCTATTATTTTTGATAACAATGTACAAAAATGATATTTGAATCTTTTATCAAGGAAAAGGGTTTATTTTCCTTCTCAGTCCCAGTTCTCAAAATCATGCTTTCAAAACCAATCCCATTCCTTCTCAGTGATACTTCTTTCCCTTCCTACTTCATTGAAAAGAGTCCCAAGTGTTCAGCTTGCAGAAGAGAGAAGAGCACTGTGTCAGGTGGAGAGGTGGTTGATCAAAGTTGACCAGGACACTGGGGGTGAAACATGGATTCCTTAAGAATCATAAGAAGAGCAAAATAAAAGGGACTCTTAACAATCAAATAACTGATGAAAGGCATAAATACAGATAGGATGTAGGTTGGGGAGATGCCTGCCTGGCAAGTGCAAGGACCCAGGTTCAATTCCTGGAACCCCAGGCATGCTATGCCAGCCCCAAACCTGGGCATGGTGGTGCATACCTGTAATCCCAGCATGGGGTAGGCTGAGACAGGAGGCTCTCTGTGACCTCAAACTGCATAGTGAGGCCCTGTACTAAAAAAAAAATTTAAAAATACAGATAAGATGTAAAATAAAGGAGACAGAAGAAATGGATATCTTTTGGTTGCCAATTATGCTCCAAGTGAGTGCTACATTGTGTTTTACATAATATTCTAAACATTTTAGCATCTTTAGAACTTGTAGAGTAGAATCCCTAACTCTTGAAGAGGTTAGGCAACTGTTCCAAGATCCTATAGCTCACTTGCTATAAGCAGTATTCAAAACCAGGCCTATTGCTCTGTGAAGTCATACTTGCATTCTAATGCTTGCCAAATTTTCTCCTCCATAAACTTTAATTTGTCTTCCGCAGATTGCAGAAATGCTTCTACCATTGGGCAGTTTTGTACTCCATGAACAAGTTCTAGAATTTCTTCTTTACTTGTGTTGTTAAGAATTGCTTTTATGATTCTTTCTGCTAAACAAATCCGTCACTTTATTGGCTTACTGCAATGGTAACTGCTCTACTTGATCACAAATATAATTAGGAGCATTTCTTGAAAACTTGTTAGCCTCCCCTGCAGATGCTGCTGGGTAAGTTTCTCGGCTGTCCCTTTGGAATTTCTTCTCATAACTTCTCCCTCCTCATAATCACTCTGTGGAGCTCCTTCTTCAAATAATAATGTATTTTAAACAATTTCCAACTATTTCTCCTGTGGAGAGAAATGCATGAAAAGAATACCACCAAAACAATATCTGTCTTCTGATAGCTTGTACTAACTTTATAGCAAAAAAGAAATGTCATATGTAAATCCAATGTTTTTGATTTTCACCTGTAATTAATTGTCAGGTTAAATAATCCCATATTGAGAAGCAAACTTAAATAACTGGACTTGTGAAAAGCGTAGAGTAGGGCTCCTTGGTGCTATGCTCCTGGGGATCATGCGCCATGGAGAAGAGTTTCTGTGGAAAGTATAAAATCATTAACTGATTGCTTGTGTGCTATCTTGCTCACAGAGAAGAACTCTGCATTCTAGCTCTCCAACTGCTACAAGATAAATTTCTTATAAGGTGACTGGGTCCTTTCTGTGTAAGTAGCTTTGAAACAATGCATTTAGTTTATAAGAATTTGCCTAGTGGTTGGATAAATCAAATGTTTTCTCCTATCAGATAGCCTTTCTATAATGTGTGAACCCCATTCATTATCTTTAGAAAGTATGGGCTGGGGTGTAGCTCAGTGACAGAGTGTTTACTGGGCATGCATGACGCCCCAGCACCCGAAGAAAGTCCCAGTTCAGCAGCTCCAGAAAACCTGCTTCTGGAGTGCAGGTGTGCAGCCTGTATAGCTAAAATGTGGCAGTTTTTTTATTCCTTTAATTCTGTTGAAATTTTCTTCTGAAAAGAGATGAAAAAATAGAATATATTAATTTCCTCATTTTATTATTAATTTATTTAATTATTAAAGGAAGGACCTTGGTTAGTTATTGTGACTAAAATTACTAGTTACTCCTTACTCAAGCAATTATTTATTAATAAGAATTATAATTGTTCACTCACAGCTTTGAATCTCACTGTGCATTTTTTAAATTTATTTTTTATTTTATTGAAGTACAAATATCAATCAGACAGTTTTAAGACACCTTAACAAGACAGATTCAATAAAATAATACATTGCAAGCTGCTTTCATAATGTTTTGGTATCGTACAATCTCACTGTGCATTTGATGAAAAGTACACTACCAAAATGGAAACAGCTCCTCTCAGTCATATCATGTGGATGACTTTGACACAATCACTGTTTTCTCTGAGGGTATCATCTAAAGTGGTTTAGAAAGAGCTTTGTGAGACAAGTCTGGGAACTTGAATCTCATGCCATATTTTCAGGACATATTTGATTCACTACCTGGTGAAACAATGCTAGGTTCAATTGTCCTTTAGTTTCCTCTCCTTGAGTTCACTTTCTGGTAAGATTGTTTTTGTTGTTAAAGAAGGTGACCACATCCCAGAGAGGAAAGCGCAGAAGCCGTAATGAGAGCTGTCCTCACCCACGGTGGTGGAGCACTGCCTGCAGCCTTCTGCTACCAGGTGAACGGGTCTTGCCCCAGAACAATCCATCCTCCGGGCATCCGCGTGGCCATCTACCTGGCCTGCACAGCAGGCATGCTGCTCACCATCCTGGGGAACTTGTTTGTGGTGTTTTCTGTGTCATACTTTAAAGTGCTTCACACTCCCACCAACTTCTTGCTGCTGTCCCTGGCCCTGGCTGACATGTTACTGGGTCTGCTGGTGCTGCCCTTAAGCATGGTTCGCTCTGTGGAGAGCTGCTGGCTCTTCGGGGACTTCCTCTGCCGTCTGCACACCTACCTGGACACGCTCTTTTGCCTCACATCCATCTTCCATCTCTGCTTCATTTCCATCGACCGCCACTGTGCCATCTGTGACCCCCTGCTCTATCCCTCCAAGTTTACAGGCCAGGTGGCTCTCAGGTGCATCGTGGCAGGATGGGGGGTACCAGCAGCGTATACTGCCTTCTTCCTCTGCACGGATGTGCTGGAGAGGGGACTGAGCCAGTGGCTAAAGGAGCTGCCTTGTGTGGGTAGTTGTCAGTTGCTGTTCAATAAGTTTTGGGGCTGGCTAAACTTCCCCGCATTCTTTGTTCCCTGTGTCATTATGATCAGCTTATACATAAAGATCTTTGTGGTTGCAAACAGACAGGCTCAGCAGATCAGCACCTTGAACAAAGACTTGGCTAGAGCTGCCAGGAGAGAGAGAAAAGCTGCCAAGACCCTGGGCATCGCTGTGGGCATCTACCTCCTGTGCTGGCTTCCCTTCACTGTGGACACGCTGGTGGACAGCCTGTTCAACTTCATCACGCCACCGCTGGTCTTTGACATCTTCATCTGGTTCGCTTACTTTAACTCAGCCTGCAACCCTATCATCTATGTCTTTTCCTACCGGTGGTTCAGAAAGGCGCTGAAACTCACCCTGAGCCGGGAAATCTTCTCACTACAGAAATCCAGTATTGATTTGTACCAAGAATGACTAACGTAGGCAGGGAATCAACAAAGAGAGTTAAACCCTCAAGGAAGGATGAGAGATCCTGTGGCTAGAATCAAGAGATTATGTGCAGCTTGCACAGTTTAAGCGGAGGAGAAACACCAGCTTCTAGGCTTGAGAGAGACAAGCATTCCTGTCACTCAGCATTCTCATGTGAGAAGTAGGAAAAGTTCCATGAAGTAATCTAAATATTTGCTAGGGAACCAGAGTGCATCTTGGTTTCCTTCAAACAGCCAAGATTCAGAGACAAAAGGAGCTGGGCTAGTGCTCTGGATTTCTGAGTTTCTCCCTGGCTCTGCCACCTGTGTCTGTTGGGTAAGACTCTGCTGGATTTGAATCGTCTATTCCTCTGCCATAATAGCCTCTCATTTGGAGAAGTCAGGATTCATACTGTTTTCTCTTTAAGGTATCCTGAAGCTATAGTACTGTACATAGAATGGAACTTTGGGAAACTATTTGGATCATGACTTTATTTCACACTTTATAATGATAGCCAAGTGCATGAAATATCTTTTTAAAATGTTGACTTCAGAATCTATATCTTGTAATCGAGCCCCCAATAGAGTTGTGGTTAAGCTTTGTTCTATGAGTTATTTTTGTGATCTCTGTGTGTGATATTTTTAAAATTTGAATATATCTTTTCTTTATATTTCACATTTTTATTTTATTTGAAAGAGAAAAAAGCAAATAATAAGAACAAAGACAAAAACACAGCAACAAATATTGAATACATATGAAGCTTTTTTAAATTTATTTTTTATTTTATTGAAGTACAAATATCCATCAGACAGTTTAAAGACACCTTAATAAGACAGATTCGATAAATTAATACATTGCAAACTGTTTTCATACTGTTTTGGTATCGTATAAGGTGCATACATGATATTATACTTACAGACATCATTATAGCAGATGTCTCTAATCAGTAAATTAATATATGAAGCTTTTAAATGATAGATATTTCACATTTTTATTTTATTTGAAAGAGAAAAAAGCAAATAATAACAAAGACAAAAACACAGCAACAAATATTGAATACATAGGAAGCTTTTAAATGATAGCTATCCATATCCAGATCACATCATTTTTATATTTCCTCCTTTAAACTTTTATCACTCAAGTGAGACCTGCTATTTTTCCACCAGCACCATACAAGGTGCTTCCTCAAAACTGGACCACATCCTTCACAGCAGCTGTAACCCATAATGACAATAAATCTACAAGCAGGGCTGATGCTGAGAAGCAAGTAGGAGAACTTAGAAATAAAATGGTGTCACCAGGGAACGGAGGAAGGGGAAGAACCACACTGTGGTGTGGAGCACAAGCCGGTGGGTGGGCAGGGGAGGCCCCAACCCCTGGATTGAAGCCCCACTCTTCATCACTGTTGATCAACAGCATGTATAAGAAGCAAGCCTGAGAGCTAGCGAGATATCTCAGTGGACTAAAATCTTGCTTTGGCATGTGTAGAGACAGGGTCAAACCTTGGTTCCACCCACTATGTGGGCCCCACACCCAGGGCGTGCTGAGCAGGCTACAGCATCCGTGCACATGCCTGTAATCCCGGTGCTGGGGAGGCTGAAAACAGGAGGATCACCATGAGTCTGAGCTGCATTGTGAGATCCTGTGCCAAATACATGAATGGGAAAAAAAAAAAAAAGCAAGTGGGATGCACTCAGCAAATCTGCTCATGGGCTTGGACAAAGCTGCTTTGGATACAATTCCCTGAGTTCTAAGTAGAATGTCTGTGGTAAAGCTTTACTATAGGCACTAGTATATTGATCTTGAGAGAGAGTTCACTAATTTAGGGGGAATGTTTTAATGATCTGCGCTACAGACTCTTGACACCCTGGTAATGACCAAGACTTACCTCATCTCAGAATAAAACTTCCAAGTGAGGGGCTTGCGGGTTACCTCAGCTGTCTAAAGCACCTGCTTGGGGAAACTCAGTCAGGGGCAGGGGACCACGGTTCGATCCCCAGCACCACATGCTGTACCAGACCAGCCCTTAAGGCAGCCTGGGCCAGCCAAAAAGAAAAAAAAAAGCCTTCCCAGGTTTTTAAGGGCCAGGCTGATAGCTCAGCAGACTAAAGCACCTGCTTAGGCGGAACGCAGCAGGCAATTGAGACTGGGCGTGTGGCGTGTGACTGTAATCCCAGCATGTGGGAGGCTGTAACTAGGAGGATCACTATGAGTCCGATCTACATAGTGAGACTCTGTAGACCCTATAGACCCTGTCCTAAATACAGAAAAAAAAAAGTACAAGTGAATAAAATTGTTCTAAAAACAGAATTATGAGGCAAAATAACTATCTTGAAATTCATTTGACAAAATATCTTAGAAATAGCCAACTCTGTTATATAATCACACATGTGCCTTTCTGACAGCATTAAGGTCTGCTTGCAGATACAATATAACTTCTAATTCCAAGCACTTGAGATTATGAATCAAATTCACAATGCATGTCACAACTGTGCTGTGATAAAAAAAAATTATTGATTTGTCATGGTGAAAAATCAGAGGTAAACACATCGCTATGTTTTTTTTTTTTTGCTCATATTCAATAAAATTTTTTTTTCAGTATTGACGATTGAACTTGGGATCTTAGGCTTGTCAGGCAGGCACTCATGGCCTTGAATTATCTCCCCAGGCTCAATATTTTTTTAATGTATTTAGAGCAGGGCCTACAGGGTCTCACTATGTAGATCAGACTTGTAGTGATTCTCCTGTTTTCAGTCTCCCAAGGGCTGGAACTATGGGCGTGTGCCACCACGCCTGGTCTCTGCAGCCATCTCAGTGCACCCCCAGGCCAGGCAGCCGTGCCACACCAGGGATCAAGCCCCAGTTCCTGCATCTGCCTAAGTAGGGGCTTTAATCTGCTGAGCTATCTGGCCATTTGTCCATATTCAAAATGGTTGAATGCCGTAATCATAAGCAGAAATTAGTAAACATAAAGATACAACATCTTTTCTATCGCGCGCAACCTCGCCAGCAAGGAAGACGCGACATCCAGCTCTTCTTTCCGCGGTTTATTCAGGACCCCTATACAATCTTCTTCCCCTAGGGGAAGCCCGCTCATGACTATAAACCAGTGGGCGTCCAACCCCGGAGTGCCACGTGGGCACAGCCGATAGGTCCAGGTACGCGGAAGCAATGCCATAGTCTTAGCCTTAGCCAAAATGAGAAGTTGTTTACTACGGAGAGCACTCACCCCCAGACGGGGGTGGAAGGCAGAAGCCAGGACCATCTTTCAGGCGCGGCTATTCGCAGCTCTCTACACTTTTCCACATGAGTCATCCAGACACCTGCCTTAGGAATCTTGTCTAAATACAAAGCCAGGACATCGTTCTTAGAATGGTGATGTTGTATCACATTGGCGAGAAGCCAGCCAGACTTTCCCATTCACTGCTGGCAGGCTGATTCTTCAAACAAACGTGATAATCTCCTAAGAGAAGAACACTCGGGCACTGGGGAGACAGCTTGGTAGTCTGAGCAAATGCCTGGCAAGTGCAAGGACCTGGATTTGAAGTCCAGTACCACCTGCCATGCTGGGCTCTCCTGAGCTGACTACTGAGACCAGGTGTGGTGGTGCACGCCTGTAATCCCAGTACTGAGGAGCTGAGCCAGGAGGATCCTGAGTTCCAGCTGCATAGTGAGACCCTGTATGAAAGAAAGAAAGAAAGAAAGAAAGAAAGAAAGAAAGAAAGAAAGAAAGAAAGAAAGAAAGAAAGAAATTTTTAAAAAGAGTACAATACTGAAAAAGCAGCAATCATTTTTTAGTACAGAATGCCCTCTCTCTAGCCATATTTGTTTCTGTAGTTACTGTTGCCTAGGTAGCCTCCAGTTTCCATCAGTTCCTGTTACAGTCCACGTTACTTGTTTCGCAGGGATGGCTGGTTACTACACTGCATGTTGTAAGAACAAATCCCAAAATGGCAAATACTCTGCTTCTGTACTTCCACATGGCTCCCCTATAAAGATTTCCCTCCCTGAGCCTTTGGGGTCTGATTTCCTTGGGAACAAGTCACCCCCATCTGGGCCACCTGCGTAAATAAAGCTGACTCTGACCTCTAGCTTGGTGCGGCTCTGCTCCTGGTCACAGTGCTGCTGTCATAATTTCTTGGTGTGTTTGTGATGACTCTGAATTTCTTTGTATTTACAAAACTTTCTGTTAAACAGAATATATCAGAATAGTTCCAGATTCTATGATGTCCTCTTCTTATTTGTAGGAATTAAATCCTTATCTTTTTCTCTAAAAACCTCTCTATTTAATTTATCATTTCTTGTAACTCAGATAAACCCACAAAAGCTTATCCCAGCTAGCAGCATGAGTGGCGATGTAATATATATACTGCTTATACCTGTATACATTTATGAGTGTAAATAGCACACGTGGGTGAGGGTGCATGTGTCACCTGTGTGCCATATGCTATTGAATAAGGCCATTTATAGCAAGAGGCCTTTTGTGTTGCTGTTGAATGTTTCTATTCCATTGATTTAGTCCTTTAGGGAGTCAAGAATTGGAGTCACACCAGTGACAGTTGACAGAATGAGTGAGAGAATAAGGTCACCTCTCTCAAACAGAGTTTCACAGATTACACAGCTTTCTCTGGAACCACAACAGTTGCCACCATGCCAAGACTCTGTCATTGGCTCAATGCACACTGGGGGTGGGGCAGGGGAAGCATGAAGGACAATATTTTTTGTTACATCTTTCTCTGGTTTTAGTGTCAGAGTAATATTTGCCTCCAGGAATGAATTTGGGAGAATTGTTTCCCTTTCAATTTCTTTGAAGAGTTTCAGAATAGTTGGCATTAAATCTTATATAAATTACTTTAAAAATTCAGCTATGAGTCCATCAGAGCCTGGCTTTTCTTTGTTGGTGGAATTTATCAAATTTTCATTTTCTTTCACTGATATTAGGTTACTCAGAACTTTTATATCTCTTTGATTCAGTTTTGATAATTCACGTTTTTAGGAATCTATCCATTTGGTCTGTATTTTCCTTAGTGTGAGAGTAAAGATATTGGAACTAGATATTGATGATCTTCTGAATTTCTATAGGGTCTGTAGTGATTTTACTACATTGGACTGGTACTGCATGTGGTGCTGGGGATCAAACCCCAGTCCCTGCTTTGCCCAAGCAGGTACTCAGTCCACTGAGCTATCTCACCAGCCCTCTGATCTTTATAATTTACTCCCTTCTTTGGGCTTTGGGCTTCGCTTGCTTTTCTTTTCCTAGGAGCTTGAGGTGCAACACAAAATTGTTTCTTTGGAATTCTGATTCTGTCTTTCTGATATAAGAATTTACCACAATAAATTTCCCTCTCTTTCATTACATCCTAGAGAGTACAGTAAGTTGTATCTGTATTTTCATTTGATTGTAATTATTGTTTAACTTCTTTAATTTCCATGTGTTTGTGTAATTTTTGCTATTTCTTTTATCAAAATTTTGAATGGCATTGCGCTATGGGAAAACAATATACATGGGGTAATTTCCATCCCTTGGCATTTACTTAAGCACGTTCTATGCACTCACATATGATCTATTTTGGAGAACGTCCTGTGTGCAGCTGAGAAGAATGTGCATTGTGAAATAGTTGTGTGGGACACTTTGTGAAAGTCTACTAAGTCCATGTGTTCACAAGTTTGCTTCAGTTCTGTTATTTCTTTGCTGATGTTTTGATTGGTTGATCTATCTCTTTGTGTCAATGGGGTGTTAACATTCCGTATTGCATACTTGATTTTTCATATCTGTTAAAATTTGTCTTACATGGTTGGGGGCTCCTACACTGGGTGCATATATACTTATGAATGTTATCTTTGCCTCTTGCAGTTTTCCCCTAACAAATATGTAATAACCTTCTTTATCTCTTTTAATCACTCTTTGGTTGAAGTTCACATTGTCAGCAACCAGAATAGCTACCTCTGCTTTCCTCTGAGTTCCTGTCACATGGAGTATTTTTTCCCATCCTCTGAACTTCAGTGTATGAATTTCCTTTCAGCTAAATGTGTTTCTTATAGATAGTATATTCTAGAATATCTGTTAGTACTTTTGGTAGGGTTGGTTTGGTGATCATGAATTTCTTCTGTTGTTCTTTGTCATGGAAATATCTCTGCATTTAATTTAGTAGATAGTTCTGCAAGGTACATCAACCTGGGTTGGAGCTGGTTTCTTTCAGGGCCTGAAACACTTCGTTCCAAGTTTTTCTTTATTTGACGGTTTGTGTTGCAAAATCTGCTGTGATTGTGGTGGGTTTTCCATCATAGGTTATCTGTTTCTTCTCTCTAACATCTTTAATATTCTGTTCTTTTGTTGAATTTCTGGAATCTTGATTATTATGTGTCTAGGTGTAGGCCTATTTTTATTATCACTAATTGGAGTTCTATATACCTCACTGATTTGAATCTCAGATTCTTTTCCCATGCTTGGGAAATTTTCCCCTACCACTTCTGAAAATAGTCTTTTCATGTCATTTGTTCTTACTCCTGCTGTTTCACTGATACCTATGAGTTTCACATTGTTTTTCCTTGTATCATCTTACAGCTGTTGTACTGTTATTTCCTTGTTCCTTATTATTTTTCAGAGAACTTTCCTTTGGTATTCACTAGCTGCAATGTTCTCTTTAAGGTCTGAAATTCTACCTTCAGCTTTATTGAAGCAGGTTTGTAGGCTTTCAGTGGAATTCCTCATTTCCTGGATACCTGTTTGAATCTATTTCATGCATTCTCATCCTTTCCTCTATTGTTCATTGAATATTTACATCATTTTCCTATTCTCCTCTATTGTTTTTTAATCTTTGTTTTCTTTAGGTGTACTGAGCAATTATTTCCTGATTGTTGTCATTTCTTTTTTAACTGGTAGACTATTTCTGATTTGATTTCTTCTATAGTCTGGTGGAGTTTTTTTTTCCTATTTTAATTTCAGAAATTCCAGGTGAGTGAATTGCAAGTTCTCCTGTACTGTATCTCTTGGGCTGGAAGTATGAAGTTGCCTTTTGCTCCTTCATTTTGACGTTTATAAAAATCCTAGTGTTCATCTGGATTCAGGAGCTCAGATAGTAGGGGTGTGCAGTGCGGGAGAAAAGAGGCTCCCATGACAGAGAAGAGCAGCACAGTGTTCATCATGGTTCCTGCTACTGTTGGGAAAGGTGACTGCAGCTCAGCTGAACTCCAGCAATGGGGGGAGAAAGGGGCAGGGCGGGGCTCCCCAGGCCTCCCTTGGTGTCCTGTGTCTGCCTGCCTTCTACAGTGGAGGGCAAAGTAGCTGCAGGGAGGGGCCCAAGAAATACATTTTTAACTGAAAAATTATTTTAAAAAATAGCATCTACTATTAAAAGAATACCTGAAAGAAAAACTACCTGTAGTGATCTTGAACATGTACTGAAAATGCACCTTCAAATGTTCAACAGGTTAAGGGTGCTGATGTACAAATTCTTCATGTTCTCTCACATGGGTAAGTGCAAAGTATATGGGGTAGAACTAAGTGGAGTAAAATTAATAGAGGACAGGGAGAGTAGGAAAGAAGGGGAATAAGGGAGTTGTGTGACAAGTACCAAAACACAGGTAAAAGAAGCAACTTCTAGTATCTCTGGTAGTATGGATGACTGTTGTTCAAAATAACCCAGTACCTGTTCTGGAAAGACCTGCAAGAGAGTTCAAAGTTTCTGAGTATGAAGAAATACTAAGGAGGTTCACATGCCAGGTAGCTCAGTTTGATCATATGTTTTATGCATGTATTGAAGTATCACATTATATCTGTTTTTAAAAATGGTTTTGCTATTTATTTTATTATTATTATTATTATTATTATTGCCTCTCGCTTGCTGTGGTTTTACAGGCACGCGTCACTGCGCCGGGTTGCAGGCGGGGACCGCATTACCCGCACGCGGGGCCGGCACAGCATGGGGAACCCGGGATCGAACCCTGGTCCCTCTGTTTACCTACGCAAGAGCTTAGTCCGCTGAGCTATACCGCTGGCCCCATTTATTTTATTGTTTTATTGAGAAGCAAAGAGCAAAGAGACAGTTTCAACACTGATTAGTAGGACAGTTTTAATAATTAATACATTGCATATTGTTGTCTTCATACTAGTTATTCATAGTATAAGATGCAGACATGACATCCTGTCCAAACACTATTAGTACAATCTTTATTCTCATTTAATTAAGAGAAAGTAGCTGTATCTCTATCTTAACTATATTGTATATACAGATACAAAATGGTTCTTCATTTGTATCCCTTTTTTTGTTTAGTTTGGGCAGAGATGGGTATTCCATTGCCATTTAAATATTGTAGGTGAGTATCATATTATACCCGATAACTGTGTAGCTATTGCATGTTTATTTAAAAAGTAAGAAGGGCCGGCCAAATAGCTCAGTGGACTAAAGCGCCTGCAAGCAGGAGCAGGGACTGTGGGTTCGATTCCTGGGCCTGCTGTGCTGGCCCTGCCTGTGGTTGTACTGAGGCAGCGATTGAGACTGGGTATGGTGGTGTGCACCTTAATCCCAGCTCTTGGGAGGCTGTAAACAGGCAGATCACTATGAGTCCAATCTAGTAGTGAGACCCTGAGCACCCTGTAGACACTTACATAAAAAAGTAAAAACAAGTAACATTAAAATAATTAAAAAAAACTAATTTCCACTCTTAGGAAGAAACTGAACTGAGCTCAGGCTTGTGCAGCCTAAGCCCTCCTCTGGCGTAGATGAACCTTCTAGGACACTGGTCCACCTCTTTTCCAGGAGCAAACTTTGGAGGCCTCATGTAGCTTGGTATTGTTGGACATGGTGACTGTTCCTTGGGCTGATGATTTCATATGACTGTAGATTATAAACTACATTTTCTTATTATTCCACAATGAATTCTTATGCTTATAAAAATAATTCATTGCTCATATGCAATTTGGAAAATATCCTAAAACACAGAAAAAGAATAAACATTCCCTCTCACTTTCTAGAGAATTCTGTCATTAAGATTTCAGATATTCTTCCGTTCTTTACTCAATTTGTGCCATTTTGGGGTACAGTATTGATTGTATGTCCTCTTTTTGTCTGAGCTTATGGTAATTTGTGTTCCTGATTGTTTTTCTTGATATCCAGAAGAAGGTTATCATTACAGGCCTGATTCAAGATCAGGCTCTGGGGACAGGGCTGGCGCAGCATGTGGTGCTGGGGTTTGCATCACGGTCCCTGAGTGCTTGCCTGAGATGGCCTAAGCAGGCACTTTAGGTCGCTGAGCTATCTCAACAGCCCCAACAATCAAGCTTTTTAAATTGGCCCCATCCTTGGTCCTATTTGGGATTGACTGAACTGTTACCATTCCACGGAGACATCAATCATTCTTGGTTAGGCTCAGGTCAACTCTGTATTTCTGGTTACTGGCTGCAATCATGAGTACATGATTAGGACACTGGAAAGCTCCATCCTGAGTGCCAGCTCCCCTGTGAGCTGCATGTCTTTGTCCAAGGGTAAGCATGTCTTGTCCTTCTATGCTTGTCATGAAACCCTTTTGGGGGAATATCAGAAACTAGTGAAGCAGCTGAGCGACACTTACTATCTTGTTTTCTGGATTTGCTAATGCAAATTTTTCTACATTACATATGCTAATAAATGTTTATTGATTGAGAAGTAAAGCATACTGAAGGACAGGTTGAAGAAGGAAGTGGCAGAGAGGTCACTGAGAAAGCTGGCTAATTTTTTCCATGCTCTTTTCCTCAGGTCCTATACTGTGGATTTGTAAAGAAAACCACCATTTTCTTTTCTTTTTTTTTTTTTTTTTTTTCTTCTTTTTTTGGCAGAACTAGGGATTGAACTCAGGCCCTTGGGTTTGCCAGGCAAGCACCTATTCTACTGAGTCATCTCCCCCACCCCAAGAAAACCACTTGAGCTGATTTGGCAAGAAGCTTAAGTTTCTCTTTCTAGGTTTCATTTTCAAAATTGCTTCCCATGACAGAAATGCTTATTTCTTACCTGTTGTTCCCTTCCTCTTCCTCCATAGTGTGAGAACCTTCCCTCCATCAGCGAAGCTGAAGCAGTTTTGTGGAAATCCCTCTTTCCTTTTGTACCTCCCTCTCACAGGGAGTCTTGTTTTTTTTTTTTTTTTTTGGAACCAGGGATTGAACTCAGGCCCTTGCGCTTGCTAGGGAAGCACTTATTCCACTGAGCCATTTCCCTGTCTGGGAGTCTTGTGACTTGACTGATGTTCCAGGCTTAATTTTGGAACCAACAAAGACAGACCAGGGATGCTGGGGAGCGAAGAAGGCAAGGAGTGGAATGAAGACATGCCATGTACAGAAGCCCAGTAACCCTAATCAACATAAACAGAAGCCATAACACATGCTAAAACAAATAGCATCAACAAGTATGAAAAAGGGGATTGGGAACCAGAGGAGGAGGGGGAGAGGGAGAGAAGTGGAAGGGGATATAAGAAAAATTAAGCTGCAATATATACATGTAACCACTCCTCCAGATGACTATAAACTGCAAGAATCACAAATATGGACTAATAAAATGAAATAAATAGCACACCAGGAGATTCCGCACCCTCAAATTTCACACACCCCCAGCACAACCCTGAAACCAATGCTACTTGGCTGCAGTGAACTTTGAGGTGCTTAAGGCAGCCTTGGCTTAAGCAAATCCTGAGCCACACCCTGAACACAGCGTGACCTTCGGTTCACTAAAGCCTCGTGAGGCAGGAAGAAGCCCCACCCCACGCTGCCCCAAGCTTCTGCTTGCCCCCGCGTTTCCAGGCCAGGTCCTGGTGATAAGTTGTAGTAGCAACACATCCTTTCCAGAGGAAGCGTAAGAAAAGTTTCTTGCTGAAAGGATGGAGCCATGAAATCCACGCAGAGAGCATTCCCAAGTTCCTGCTGCCGAGGACAGCTGCCTGCAATTGGTAGCCAGTTTTGTAGTGGGCTGTGCATGAGCTAGAAGTAAGTCGTGTGCTAAGCCAGAAGTAGCAGATACTTTTCACTTAGAAGAACTCTAATGTGTTTGACATAGTGGAATTGTATCCATGTCCTATAATTGGGGTCAGGAGCTTGAGGACCCCGAGAATAATTAGTAAATACCATGAACGTGTGATAATGAGCATTTTTTTGAGGAATGGACACATAGATTTTAGTGTATTTTTGATGGATTGTGTTTTAAAAATTATTATGAACCACTGACTCAGGATGAACTCTAAATGCTGTCTTCTTAGTGTTTATTCAGCTGTACTCCCTTGTGATGTCTCCTCCCATCTGTCCTAAATCCTATTTCCATGCAGAGGAATAAATTTGGGATTTAAATTCAGATGATCTGACTTTGAAGTACAGCAAATAAGTTTCTGTTTTCTTTTTTGTATTTAGTGCAGGGTCTACAGGGTCTCACTACACAGATCAGACTCACAGTGGCCTCTTGTTTTCAGCTTCCCAAGCACTGGGGTTTCTGGCACACACCACCACACCCAGTCTCAATCCAGGGAGACTGGCACGGCATGCCAGGGATCAAACCCTGATCCATGCAACTGCCTAAGCAGGTGCTTCAGTCTGCTGAGCTATCTGGCCAGCCCTGCAAGTAAGTTTTTATAAGCTATATAATCTCATGTAGGTAACTTTGATTCTGTAGGACAGTTTCTGTGTTTATGAAATGAGAAGAATGCAAGATTAATATGTGTGTTTATACATATTTGCTAAGTAAAAGTCATTTAATTTTTATCAAAATGCACATATTTTTACTTAATTGTTTATGAATTTGAAGGCTAGAATCCTAAATTGGAAGAACCAGTGATCTAGAACCAGGGCTTGTGGTTCATTTTCATTTTCTATACAGCAGTGTTGTCCTATAGAAATACAAACCACAGAGATAATTTAAAATTTTTCTTGTGGCCAAATTTAAAAAGATAAAAGGAGAAGTTAATTTAAATCATATTTTTTTATTTAACCCAATATATCAAACACTGTTTCAACCATCAGTGTAAAAACTTAATATCTCATGTTCTTTTGCTAAGTTTTTGTAACCTTGTGTGAGTTTTGCACGCCACTGTACCTCAGTTTAGACCAGATGTCTTTCAAATGCCCAATAACCAACGGTTGCTGATGACTACACACTAACCATGACATATTGAGCAGTTAGAGGGATAAACCATTGCTTGATTTATGGACTGACCGATGTTGGCTTTCCTATCCATACGCTCTGCTTTAAGGATACTGTGTTTTTGGGTATTCTTTTTAGACGCTTTATTGAATTTGATGTGCCAGTAACTTCATACATTTTATGAAATATTTACTGTGACTCAAACTTTCTTTCTTCCTATTTAAACAAGTTACCTGTGCTCAGGTTAATTCTGCATGCTCCTCCAACCTTTTCAGTTCCTCAGCCCTTTGCATCTCTCCCCTCCAAAGCCATAAAACTTACCACATGCTGCATGTCACATAGTCTGTCCTCTGTGTTACACGAGTGTCTGTCCATTATTATTCTGTGTCTTATAAAACCATATCCACCTTTGAGAATTACATAGTGAACTTCATAGACTATAGGTAGAAAGACCAAGGGACTGATATGATATAAAGCGTGTTTTAATAAGCATGTAATGACGATATCAAGCAATATTCCCTCATTTTCCTGGGACAGTAATTCAGCTTTTCAGCCTCTTACCTCAAAGATGTCTTCATGATTAAACTTTTAGAATGAATATTTTAATAATGTTGGTCAGATTTTTGTTAAACAAGACTCCTCTGAGTCTTTAATATGCTAATGTGTAAACGGTGCTCTCCAACAGCGGTGTGCAGCTTTAGTGCGCAGCCATTCGATATCATTGTTGATAAAGAAATCACTATCTTTGGAACAACTTTATATGAAGACAGTTTTATAAAACCACATTTTGAGCACTTAAAAGTCAGTGAAGATTATAGGGGTCAAAACCTGAGCACAGGGGTAAAACCAGGACTCGCCAAATTCTCCAAGGAGAGGTGGGGTGGGGTGGAGATTGAGAGGTCTGAGTGCTGACCTCAGGAAGATATAAAGGGCCTTTTGGTGTTTGTTAGTTGTTTTTTTCCATGTCCTCTGGATGCTCTGTGTGCTGTTTCATTTCTTTGCTTGTGCGATTCTCTTTGCTTAAAGTACTCCTTCCTACAACTCTCCTTCTACAAAATGTTTCAGAACTTATGGTCCAACTTACATGCTACCTCTTCCTTAATATATCTGCTGGGTCTTCCATCCACATGTGAATTCTCCTTTCCTCTACCCTCCTCAACTGAATCTTTATGGTGGAAACACCCACAAGCTACAAGACACACTTACTAGCATCTTCCCCCCCCCCACGAGACATTCTAATTTCTTTTTCTTTCTACTTCTGATCATATTAAATGTACAACTCAGTATACACTAATTCTTCAAAGACATTCATGGAATGGATAAGTAAATGAATATAAGACTTGTGCCGCGTTGTCCTCACATGGATAAACTGGAAACTCCATCACACAGCAATAGACCTTATATTTTTATATAATTTTTTATTTTTAATACCATGTTAGATGTACAGAAAAAGATGCAGAGATAGTACAGAGGGTGTTTTGTACCACTTCCAGTTTCTTCCATTATTGTCATCTGATTAGCATGATACATTTATAAAAATGAATAACGTTTACTACTCACTTCTCCCATTTTCCCTGAGACCCTTTTTCCATTCCAGCCTTTCTTTCTAGGACATCACAATACACATTATGGTCATATTTCTTTAAGATCCTCTGCACTGAGGGATGGATTCTCATTCATTTCTCATGTTTTGTGATCTTGGCAGTATTCAGGAGTAATGGCCAGGACTTTGGTGCAGTTCATATTCAGGATCTATCTGGTAGTTTTCATGATTACATAGGTCTTATGGTTGTAGGGAAGGAAATGAAAGTTGCTTGTTGTATATAAAGTCTAGTATATATGCTCTTAACATGACTTTTAATATTGATGTTAACCTTCAAAAAAACTTTCCATAATCAACAGTATCATTTTTTTGCCCTAGAGATGGCTTAGTGCTATCCTGGAAAGCACAAGGGCCTGAGCTCCATTCCAGGTTCCACCAAAACAAAACAAAACAGTATCACTTTTTGCCAGTGTCACAACTTATTAAACACAAATAGAGGGTGCTGCCATCGGTGTCCACAGTACTATCTATTCTATGTCTTCTAGTGAAGATAGGAGGCTTATGTTTGCTCCTAAAACTACAATATCTTTCTTCTAATTAAGCATCTTTTACAAAAAAATACTAAAGTCTCTGTTTGAAAGAGAGTCCCCTAAGTGAGCAAATAAAATTCAGTGTGCCTGAATAGAATAGTATAACATAGGGTTCTATCAATAGCAGCTACTTACAGTTTCCAGCAATTGCAAGAAAGCAGTCACATGATCACTTTAATATCTTTCTGGGAGGTATAGTAAATTCTGCCTCCTACCAGAGAAGGAAGACATGAAAGTACAATAACACACAGAAAGGTCAACATGATGCCAGATGCCACTGGGAGGACACCCTGATACCTCCCACAAGACTAAACAGATTAATATGCTGTCCAACTGGATCCTTTGATAAACTACTATGTATTTATCTTTTATTAGTAACCTTTGTACTACATACTAATTTCATTCATCTTGGGGAATTGGTACATATATGTATTAGATCTTAATCTTTTAAAAATCTTTTATGGGGGAGAAGAGACAAGGTCTCATTATGTAGTGTAAGCTGGCATTGAACTTAATATGCAGGCTGGCCTCAAACTCACAGCACATCCTGCCCCCTGCCTCAGTTTTACCCGGTGTTGGGATTACAGACTTGCACCACAAGCCTGGCCATCTTGAACTTTTAAAATCTACCTCTCCCCAAACCTTCCACCTCTTCCAGAGTCCCTTTCCATACTGGATACCCCTCTCTGTTTTCTCCTATCTCTTTAAATTTTTGCTCTCTAAGTTACTCATATTTTGGGTTTCTGAGATTGGAGAAATCACACAGTATTTGCCCATCTGTGCTGGATTTATTTCACTTGGCATGAAGTGAAAGGAAGTAAGAACACAGTGAAGATGAAATCCCAGTTGCTGATTCTTTGATGTATTTCCCATGCAGTTTGATTTTTGTTCAGGAACTCTCTACCTACCCCTATGTCCTTAAGGCTTCTACCTACTTTCTCTTTGACAAGACTTAGTGCTTCAATTTTAATATTTAAATCATTGACCCATTTTGACTGTAGTTTTGTGCATGGTGCTAGGCATGGGTCTATTTTAAGCCTTTGGCATGTGGAAAGCCAATATTTCCAGCACTATTTATTAAAGAGGCTGTCTTTGTAAAAGGACAAATGAAAGAAGGGAAAACCATATATTTAAGCATAGATGCAGAATAGTTTGCATAATTGTTTTGTTGATTTCTGCTGGTCTTTTAAAAAGAGCTGTTAATGTTTAAATTTTTTTTTTACACAGGTGTCTATGACGATGGGTTGGAAGTATTATCCAGTGCCCTCAACTGCATAGGAGGTTAATAAGCACACCAAACACAAATCTCATAAATGTAGGCGGGAATGGTGAAGCCCATGAAAGCATCAATTAAAGAATCAGTGCTGCACGGCAACCAGGAGATCATAAGTGCTGATTTTTCCCCCTTTTGAATTCCTTATAACTTCATCATTATTGTTTTGCTTTGTTTCCTTTAAATGAATCTTGCACCTTTATATCTGGTAATCTGAGCAACTACTTTAAAGAGAGCATCAGGTAACACATTAACCATTGTGAATTCCTATTACTCTAGTGAAATCTTATATTGTTTCTAATGATTTTTTCCTATCACTATTTTGTATACCTTAAAAATGAAAAAAAGTAAATAAAAGAACCCACTGAAAGATTTTTATGCATGAAAATTTTAGTAGGTTATAATCAAAGTCTCACTGGGAAAAGAGAAGAGGGAATCAATGGGGAACAGAGATATTTTCAAGGAGCAAACCAGAACTAAAGCAAAATCAAAGGATTAAAAAGAAAGGGAGGGAAATGTCTGAGGGAGTGGGGTATCTGTAGATGGGATGCAGCTAACAAATGGGAATCAAATATTTGTTACTGTAGTTAATATGTTTGAAAGAGAGCGAAGCACAAGTGCAAACCTCATATAACAGGACTGAAAAAGCTGATCTATCCTCTCTAATTTGAAGAAGAGTTTAGTCTTCCTTATTACTCTTCCCTGATTATTCAAAAGTTTGCTTGATTTGGAAATTTTAGAGGTATCGTCAGCTTCCTCAACCCAATTGCCTACATTCACTCTGAGGATAACTTCATGGTTGCTGAACTGTTCTTGAAAACCTGACCACTGAGAATAATCTTAATAGCTTTCTTAAACCATGGGTAAAATAAAGCGTAGATCAAAGGATTCATGGCTGAGTTGTAATAAGCGCACCAAACACAAATCTCATAAATGTAGGCGGGAGTGATGAAGCCCATGAAAGCATCAATTAAAGAATCAATGCTGTACGGCAACCAGGAAATCATAAACGCTACCACCGTAATCCCCAGGGTTTTAGCTGCTTTTCTCTCTCTCTTGGCCACTCTGGCTTTGTAACTTTTGGAAGGTGAGTCTCCTGTATTACCAGTATTTTCAATCTTTTTAGCCTGTTGTCTAGCCACAAGAAAAATATTACTATACAGAATTATCATAATAAAGGTAGGTATTAAGAAGGATAGAAAATCGATCAGCACCCAGTTTTGATTGACAACTACCTGACAACCTCCTATGCAGTTGAGGGCACTGGATAATTCCTCCAACCCATCGTCATAGACACCCGTGTAAAACACAGCTCCACTGTAGGCCAGGGGCAGAATCCAGCAGACAGCGATGCAAACACCCGACACAGGCACTGTGAACTTGGTGGGGTAGGCCAGGGGTTCGGTGACTGCCATGTACCTGTCGATGGAGATGAAACACAGGTGGAAGAGAGAAGAGTAGCAAAATGCCACATCGCAGCATGTGTGGAAAGTGCAGAAACTCCTCCCAAAGTACCAGCAGCTCTCCACGGACCTGACCATGCTGAAGGGCATCACGGTGACACCCAGCAAGAAGTCAGTGCAGGCCAGAGAGGCGATCAGGAAATTGGTTGGTGAGTGCAGCTGCCTGAAGTGGAGGATAGAAGTGACGACCAGGAGGTTTCCTAAAACAGCCAGCACAGCCCCAAAGCCAAACACCACATACAGAAGCGCCCGGGGCCCGGGCGAGTAGGGCGTTTTCATACAGGACCCGTTCGTGTTAGGGAAGCAGAGCTGCGCAGCTACGGGTGGGGATGAGTTGCTGCCCATGGTGCTGCTGTTTGCATGTTCCGAAGTCCTGCCCTTGACTTTGAAAAGAGCAGAGGATGGCGGCTCTTCAATACTCTCAGGGAGAGAAGGAGTCATGTATCCAGCACAACGGCTGAAGAAACTTATCAGACTATAATACCAATAAAATTTTCAAGGTTTCATTTTAATATAAATTAAAAAGGTTTCTAGAAAAGTAAAATCCAAAAGACCTCCTATTTTCTACAAGATGAATGAAGAATGAATGACTGAATAGCAAGCACCTCAGTTATTAATTTGATAAAATTCTCTTTGACTCATAAATACGTTTTTGTCTGAGCAGTACTCACTGGCTTGCAGGGCGGGTCTGCAGTTGATGTGTCCCTTCCTGCGGATTTACACTTTCACTGCCTGAAGGCTGCAGCCCATCGGCTAAATAGGAGCCAGCTGTGGAAATATCCCGACAGTGTCCCTGCAGAGCAAGGTGTGAATTTGCAAGATTATTTTTAATGGTGATTGCTAGGAAAGTTACTAAACAAAAATAATTTGCTATTTTATAATATATTCAGTGACACTTGTGTATTTCAGGTAAAGATTTCTTTTATCTTCTTGCATAGATTAGACTACCTCCCACATCCCCCCACATGTGTAACTCCAGTACATCACTGGATTTTTATTACAAAGATACAACAGTATACAAGATTTCAAGGCCAACTTGGCTGTTTTTATCCTGTTAAAAATATATATCTGCATCTGCAGTGATTACCCATAGAGAGATTAAATGCAGGGCTGGGTGACTTGAAACTGATGAAATATATTATACAAAACCATTAAGAAATTGCATGGCATTTTTAAAAATTTTAATATTTTTATTAGTACATGTTTGAGTACATAGTGTTTACTTTGCTTTTGGGAAATTACTACAGTACATAATATACCTTAATTCCTTTTTTTTTTTTTTTTTTTGGTCTTTTTGAGACAGGGTCTTACTATGCAGTTGAGGCTGGCCTTAAGCTCACTTTGTAGGTAGCTCAGGCTGGTCTCAAACTCACAACAATCCTCCTGCCTCAGCCTCCCGAGTGCTGGGATTACAGGCATGCGCCACCACGCCCGGCGCACCTTAATTCCTTTTTTAAATCCCTTTTCTTTCTCTTCTTCACTAATTTAATTTATCTTTTCATTCTCTCTCTCTGTCTCTCTCAGCACATGAGTGTACTATCTAACATTTACATTGCTTGCATTGAGTTGTTACATATACACAACACGTTTGTGTTTTCATTCCTTTCTTCTTGCTTTCCATTCCTTCCCTCCTCCCCCCATCCCTCCATTTCCGGACCTTTTCGGCAACACCTGTCTCCCATTTCCGGTTAGATGCAGCAGCACTGATGAGGTGGGTGGGGGCGTCAGTTCCTTCAGCAAACTCACTTTGAGCACACTTGCCACCTGTCACTGTCTTGTGACAGATGAACAACGAACTCCAATTACACAATTATTTGTGTTTCTTAGCAATTGGACTTGCTGCTCCTGATGTTGAAGAAGAATTTTTTTTTTTTTTCTAAAATACTGAACAGAAGTAGGAGTCACTGGAAGCACCCAGAACCCCAGAACATTGGAGCATGCAGAGCAAGAGCAAGCACTTCCAGTCTTCCTGAAAATGAGTTTGAGGCTCTGGCAGCACAAGGCCGCAACTCCAGAGAGACTCGGGAACTTCTCTTGCCCACTCGAGATGTGTAATAATTTTATTACATTAATTGACCACCTGATCACTAATTAATAAAATTAACACTTTTCACCAAATATTTTTTCATATTCCTAATATTTTCAGAACGTCTGATTCTATGAAATCATATCAATTTCTTGTGTAGGCGAAAGGCTATGCCAGTCTCTCTTGACTTAAGCACTAGTGACAATTGAGTTCCAATAACCCTCACAAACAAGAAGCTGTTTTCTAGGTTGTGTAGTTGAGTAGCATCGCTCATGTTACTCATAGATGACAGTCAAATCTCCTCTTTTTGCCATCCATAAATGACGGTATTTGACAAATGACCTCAGAATGAAAACTTAATCCCCTTTGGGTCCATTGTTCTAGGTATTTACTGTAAAATGGACACAGTGGTAGCTATCATTTTGGGTAGAGAAATAATTTTACATCTCCCTCCCATCACTCTGAGATTTAGTCGTCAATTCATTTCTCCAGTCTATACTTAGCACAGGCCTTTGAAGGTTATTAACTAATGAACAAAACACATTTTCATGAGGCTCCAGATGTTGAGAGGAAAATATGGGCATTGGTGTGGAGGTTCATTGGACTGGATCTTAGATCCGTCCTTGGGTTTGGTAGAGTACACTTCTGGACATGCCTGGGTGGCCATGAGGCATGGTCTTGGCACTGGGTCTGGCCCTCACCCCTTCTTCATGGACACTCATCCCCTGCCCTGCTCCCCAGCTGCCATTAAGCAAGCAGCTTGGATCCCATGCACTTTGCCGTGATGTTTCTGCACAGAGCCAGCTAGCTGCGGATGGAAGCCACAACAAGTTAAGCCTCTTCTCCATCACATTGTTTATATTGGGTTTTACATCTTATGAGAAAAATGCCTAGCACAAAAAATTGGTAGCAAAGAACTGGAGTCATTGCTGTGACCATACATATGGTTAAGAGACCTTAGGATTGGGATAGCAGGGGAGACTTTGGAATGCTTTGAGGGTGTGGGGCAGGGAAGCCTTAGAACACTACAAGTGGCACCTGGTAGGTGATTCTGGCCAGCATTCAGAAGACCAGAATGCAGACCAGAATCCAAATATTAAAAGCTAAGCAGAGGAGGCTTGGGAGTTGGACTACAGCCATGCATGTTGGAGCATACAGGTGCTCCAACAGAGATTGTGTGTGTATTTTTCCATGGCCTGAAAATTTGCAGGCAACTGAGGTGAAGGGCACTAGACTAATTAATCTGGTAGAAAAATCATAGGCTAGCCTAATACACTGCCACTGGCACTGCTGGCTGGTTTTATCTAGACTTATAGTGAGAATCAGGAACAGAAGTAAAATTAAAAATTTTGAAAAATTTATTTTGGCTTCACTTCTATAAAGTTTGGACCAAAGAAAGTATGAGTAACAAAGTGATCAATATCTAAAAAGACACCATACACTTTGTACTGTGTCATGGAGAAGTCAGGAAGATTCTGCTCATTGAAAGCTAAAGGGTACAAAAGTGTCAGAATTTCTTTTGAGAAAAGAACCACTGCAATCCCTGCTCAAGAAAGTCCTCTAGAATATTGTTTTGGAGATTCATTTCATTGGGCTCAGGCACCCAGCCACACAGGGGTCCCTGTACCACAGTCTTCAAGGATCCCTGTTTCTGTTGCTGCTGATGGAACACCTTGGTGTCTTCCACACGATGCTGCTTTAACAGGAATGCAGGAGGGAAGAGTTGTAGCATCAGGGCTTTTTCCACCTGCATTTTAAAGGAAGGCCTTGGAGGCCAGGCAAGGAGTTCTAGAGAGGGTGATGCCTGAGTGCATGGGGAATAAAGCCAGGGGAGCAGTGGAGCAGACCAGCTCTGGGAACGAGAAATGCAGTACCTGCAACAACACAATGACCATGGAGATGGCAGCTGTAGACAAAGAAGCGCCCCAGATTGAGTGAAACAGCAACATTGCCTCAATATTGGTAAAATTTTGAGTGTTCTATTTTTTTCTATAGCATCTAAATTTAATAGAGCAACCTCGGTTAATCTGTATTTTTAGGTTTGTAGTTAGTCAATCGAGAGCACTGGGGTGGGATTGCTAGAGGCTCTTCACAAGGTTCCAAAGTTCTCAAACAGAAGTGACCTTTCTAATGTTGTTCACATGACCACCTTCAGCAATTGATTTTGCAACACAGCACACCAAAAACCAGGCAGAGAGTCTGCGTCCAGAGGTTAATGATTCTATCACCCAGGGAGGTTCACAAGTAAACTTTTGGTTCTTGCACATCAGAAAGTTTTGTCTTATTTCCCCACTTGAGCTTTAGTTTTCAGGTTGATGTAACTCCCAGAGATATTTGTACAATGAAGCCCACTAACTAGACCATTTCCCTCAGTGACTTGGACTGTGAGCCACATCTTATTATGACCAAGAGAAGACAGATGTGATAATGATGCCCTGTTGTCATGGTGATGTCCACACTCAGAAGACTGTTAATGAGAAGCAGGGGAGAGAAGAGGTTCTTACTCTTGGCTCTAAGGATTGGAAGCTAGAGGTAGCCACAAAAAGTAGAATCAAAGGGTAAACTGAAAATGATGGGCAGGTAGCACCGATTCTATGAATTTTTCTGAGCAGTGGTCTGATCAGTTCAACAATTTGTGTGTACTGAATCAGCTTGGTTACCTACCTAACCCATCTGGGTGTGGCAAATATTTAATGCTTATGGACTACTTCAAGTAGGATTAATCATGCCAGGAGATAGTCTTTGTGCAATTCCTATCTCTAGCAAAACTTTCCATGTTTATTCAACTCCTAGTTATGCTTGTATTACTTATGTTTCTTTCCTTGCTGAGACAAAACACCCAATGCCCAAAATTAAGGAAGGGAGGAGTGGCTCATTTAGCTCATTTAGCTTTGTGGAGGTTTCAAGCTATGATCAGCTGGCTGCAAGGTGGGATGCATGGCATAGCAGAAACAGCTCAGCTTTAGTTTTCAGGCTGATGTGTCCTCTCGCACACAGGGCTGAGGGTGTTTACAAAGTGAGGAAACTGACTTCCAGCTGAGCTGCTTCAGTAAACTTCTAAACTTCTCGAGTTGACACGATGGTTCAACCATTGCACACGCCATGAAAAATTTACACTTGTCCAGTAAGCAGAAAGATGTGAGTCTATGAATTCAAAAATTAAAAGTTTCGAACATAGAAATACTACATCTTTTTCAACCTTTCCTCATGTGATGAACATCTTGGTTGTTTCCAAGATTTTGCTATCACAAATTGTGCTGCTATAAACATAGGTATACATATATCACTATGATATAATATTTTCAGTTCCTCTGGGAAAATTCCCAGTAGGGGGATAGCTGGCTTGAATGGGATTTCCAGTCCTATTCTTTTGAGGAGTCTCCACACTGATCTCTTCAATGGTTGTACCAGTCTACATTCCCACCAGCAGTGGAGAAGTGTTCCCTTTTCCACACAACCTCTCCAACATTTGTTGTTGGTTGATTTCCTTATACGGACCTCCAGACTAGACCTGAATCTATTCTTATGTAAATATCTCTACCCTTTCTGTCCCTTGGAGGAGAGGTAATTATAATCTTGAAAGGCTTAACTTTAAGGAAATATATGTGCTATATATTCTTTTTTAGTTTCTCATTTAACCCTTCTTTCCTGCTTCTATTTCAACAGAAAAAAAAATGTTAGGGATAAAAAGAGCCAAATAATTCTGTACACATTTATTCTGCAACAACCTATAACCTTACTTGGCGGACAAGGCTTCTGTCTATTAAAAGTCCAAATCATTCCACGCCTGGTGGTGTATGCCTGTAATCCCAGCACGTGGGAGAATCATTGTGAGTTCAAGGCCAGCCTAGGCTACAAAGTGAGCTCAAGGCCATCCTGAGCTGCACTGAGAGACCCTGATCAAAAATAAAAATAAATGAATGAATAAAAATCAAAATCTTACCGGTCCACACACCACAAACCTGAATTCTCCAGGAATCTTTGCGGGACCCATACCCATGCTCCAGTAACCTGAAGTTCATGATTACTCTGGTTTGCTCTTGTTGAACATCCGTCTCGTTTCCCCTGGGTTACATCACAGACACTTGGTGTGCAGAGAGGTGGATCAACTGCAGGAAGGGCTGACTCTGACAGCCTCCCTCCTGTTCTGTAGGCCACAGGGAAAAACACCTTCACTCACTGGATGACAGCATCTGCATCTTTCCCTTTCCTATCAGTCCAGTATTACAATATCTGCCTTCCATCAGCTCAAGACTGAAGGGAAGGTCCCTAAGACTATCAGGGCAAGTACCTAAGACTATCGATAAGGAAATCTGAATGGGGAAATTCACTTGGAATTTTCTGCCATTGCTTTCATCGATGGAATGGTACACTCAACAGAGTGAGATCAGATGGAAAAGCCCTTTTGGTTTCCTCCTACATAAGAGACTCTAAGCAGGAGTGGGAAGCAGGCAGCTGCAGTGGCTCCCCCATATCTTGGTCTGTGTGGTAAACACGGGTTCACCAGAGGAGGGACACCCACCCCATCAATGAGCCTGCGTTTATATGGCTGTCGCAGAGCCTTTCCAGCAAGTCTCCTTCATGGCTGATCATGATAATTGCTCTTGGTCCACTCTCAGGGTTCTGTTCACTCTATTCCTGCTCCATTCTGGAGGGTGTGGGGGGCTGCATGGGCCACAGGAGAGGAGAGAGAAGAATGGACAGTTGGATGGTGTCTGTGGTGGATTAATTAATTGTCATCTTGTAGCACCCAGCTGAACTGGATCAACAGGACACTGGGTGTGGAAGGCCCACCTGAGGACTGTTGCCGACAATGTAAGAAGGAGAACTGGAGGGGAAGACGGTGCACTACTGATCCTCAGGGAGAAGCTTGTCATCCTGGCTTTCCTGATATGAATTTGCCTGTTCCCATCACTGGAGGAGCTCAGGACCCTGCTGCAACCGAGGATGGCTGTGGGGAGCTCTAGTCCTTGCCTTGAGGGTCACTTCCTGGCTCCAGTGCAGACCCCTCAGACTGCTGGCACAGACCCTTCAGGCCCCGCCACAGTCTTTCTAGCTTCCACCACTGACTTTTCTGCCCTCACACTACAGATCCTCAGTACAGACTTCCATGAAACACTGTCGTGGGCTTTAGGCCTCCAGATGGACCTGCGTAGGGTACTGTCATGGGCTTTAGGCCTCCAGATGGACCTG